>KZ451932.1:2690224-2721121 GCA_002786265.1 Apostasia shenzhenica | reverse complement strand
ACTATGATGGACTAGCTTCTTTACCCGCATCCGTCCATGATATGGGGACCCTTGCTCATTTTTCACTACACCCGGGCGCCGATGCAGCGGCCCTTGCCCATTTTTCACTGTATTCAGGCAATACAGCGCGTCGCTTCCAGGGAACGCCCTAGCTTTAACGCAATTTTCTAAAGGATTCATGTCATGATTGATTCGACAAGTTTTACGCTGGCTGTCGACTACCTAACGCAACCCTCCGCATTTCTCATCCGGGACTTGGAACCCGGCAACGGCGCGTTTTAACCCAATCTATGATACTAAAATTAATTCAGAATGCTATGAGTTTGCAAAATTTTAGAGGTCAATTTAATTGTAAACCATCTTAAATATATGTAATTATTTTTGAAAATAAAATCATATGTTAATTTAGAAATTTCAGACTAGCAAATAAACGCAATATAGAATTATAAATAAAATCGGATCATTAGTGAATATGGTAAATTATATCTGACTCCCTGTTGCTAGAGTATAATATCATAGTTGAGTCCATAGAAAAATCAGAGAAAGTTGACTCCATTTCTTATGCTTATTCAATCTTGTTAGAAAACAATAGAAAAGGTTGAAGCAAATATAAGAAATCTGAAGCACAATTAGAAAATTATAATATGTATTCACAATAAAGAGATAGAGATAATAAACTTATAAATTTAATATCAAAAAAATAGATCAGTTGTTCATCCAAATTAAAGCAATAAGTCATTGTACGTAAAAGCTAACTGGATCACACACGTTCTACATTCATAAATTACACAGAATAAATGGTGAACTATTTATAAATAAAGACATATAAAACTAGCATAAGTTTCATTTAACAAACAATAACACATTTAATAAGTTTCAAATATACTCAATATAAACTAGTCAATCTAAACGGTGCTTCGGTAATGTATATAATGCAATCGTCAAAGATGATAAAATGGAATATTATAAGGGCATAGCCCCTTCATATTGCATTCAAGGAATCATGTAAAACTTGTAAATATCTTATTACAATACTTCAATAACATAAAGTTCTAACAAGTACGAAGAAGAATTTGCAAAGAATTCTAAATCCGCTGCTTCATAATTGCATTTTTACGTTCGAATACAATTAATTTAATCCATGAGGTCAAACTCTCATCATCCAAACTAAGCAATGTAATCTTCAAGTTGTCATCGTTGGCGACATATTCTAATGCAATGGCTCTTTCTTCCCCTGTGATAGAAGTCATAGTGGACAACCGTTCTATGCAAGAAGATTGTATTTTTTGTGAATTTAACTTTAGGTCAGTCCTCTTGCCATATAGACTTGTGTACTCAGAATCTATTTCTAATTTTGAAAGCCCTACACTCTTCATTGAATTCTTGGTTGACTTAGAGGCAGTTGACTGTTTGTTGGATCCAATTTCTTCCTTGGCATCCTCACTTTCTGCTATATGTTTCCCTTTTTTCTTGGATGATGAGGGTTTGAATAGTTGTGCTGTGCTAGGTCCCAAAATATTGAACAATTTCATATATAGTGGACACTTCGTCCCCAACATGATTTATACTTTGGATCTGCCTGCAATATTTGAATGTCTTACAAGGTAAAATAGGAACGAAAGAAAAAAAAAGAGTAAATTAATACAGACCTCAATAATAGCTTCCCACCATGAGTCCTTCATGTCTACATAGCTTTTTTTATTGAATTTCACCTTAGTCATATTAGAGAGATCATAAAACTTCCTCCAATTATCTTTAATATTTTTCCAAGTATTTTTCTTTAACTTTGTTATTTCATGGGGTCTGCCACCCATTGCATTGTATCTACTAATAACACGTGGCTATTCATTAGTAACTGGCCCCCCTGATTTACACAGTCCATTCTTTTTGGACTCCCACACAGCTAAGATCAACTTCTCCTTGTCATGTTCAGTTACTCCTCTACTAGAAGACTGGCCTGCTTCTCCTCCTTCAATTTTAATCTTCTTGCTAACATTCGCCTTTTTCATCTGCTTCCCACTGTCCTCATCACTATTAATCAAAACCGGGTTCAATGACTTACCCTGTCTGTCATGTTTCTTCTTTTTCTTGTTATACAATGCTTGATTTTTGTAGTGACAAATATGATAAACGGTATTATATAAGCTCTAAAGTAATGAGTAATACATTGAATAACAACACTACAATGAAAGAATAATAATATCTATAGTAAAATACAATAGTACGTGCGCTTACTTACGACGAAAGTAATCGGTAATTAGTCTTTTGGATTTTTTCTTGGACCACATCTTCACTGTGGTAGACTCACAATCAGAACATAGTGAGGGTGTAGCCATCCTTCAACGCAATTATTATATATTCACAAAATCATCGGAATCACAATAAAATTATAAAAAGCTAACCAAACATCTTACAAAAACCTATATAATGTCTTCCACTCTCAAATGAAATGTCAAAGATTTCAACAATAATTATTTTCAATGCCATCATACAATTACTATACGTAATTATTATACATTTGTACTACAAAATAACTTATTCTCTGTTTGAAGAAATGTATCAAACATACCAATGTACTATTTGTAGGTGAAGATAGTTTTGACCCCATGATCCAATAAAAATTTGAACATTGCTTAAAAGGAAAAATACAAATTTGAGTTCGATACATAAACTCGTAGCACATTGAATTGTGAGCATATGCAACACATACAATGGGTTCTCGTTGTATGTGTTCAGCGTTTATATATGCTTCAACATGTAGCATAATTTTAAAAAAAATTCGCATCATGTCTGAGTCAATACAAAACACAAATGTAATATTTTCACGTAAAGATTGTATGGACCCCAGCATATAAAAAAATGATCATTACTCAGAAGAAAAATGCACATGTGACTTTGATACATTAACTCAGAACATATTAAATTATGAACAGATGCATATATTAGCAAACTGGATGCCCCGCTTATGTGGTTAGGTTAGTCATGTGCTTGAATATCGAGCATTCAATGTAATTAATTTTCTCATATCTGCGATCCAAACACAAAGTTGATGATCCACTGAGCCAATAAGAAGGCATCCAGGATAACCATTTTAAGCAAAATGTTCATCATCGTTAACCAAGTGTATGTTAGCTTGAAATCAGAAAAATGGTTTGTAGGTAAAAGACTAAATTCATACCAACATTGACAAAGATGAAAGAAGTCATTTTTCTGTTTTCAAACTGCACAGGAACATGGTACAAAATCAACCAGCAAACAAGGAGGCTTCAAAGAAACTGTTTAACCAAATGCTCATCATCGTCAAACCGAAATATAGGAAAAAAGTATGAAACACAACTAGAACTGTAATAAATTGAATTTTTATTAGCACGCTTCGGACTAGAGGATCTACCAGCAAGCATCAGAGAAGTCCATGGAATGCACATCATGTCAAACAAATAATTTAAGTGAAATTTTATCGTTTGTGCTGTGTAAATTGGGGAAAAAAATCAGTCATGCAAACTTTCACATGATCGATAATGTACAGAGCAAACCGGAAGAAACTGGGACAAATCCTGACCACAAACTCATCATTGTCAAACGTAGGCTAACCAAATATACTTCATGGCTTCAAAGTAAGGAAAGACCAGAACAAACATGGTTAGGGTATGGCAGTCTACTACTCACACTGCTTAGATAATCAGCAAAACTTGCGGCAACAAAGCGAACCAGAGGAAAGAGAGGAGAAAGAGTTCAATTTTCTCAGCTCTGTAAAATATACAGATCAAACAGGAAGAATCCAGGAGAATCAGAAGCACAAGCTCATCACTGTCAAACTCAGCCAAGCAAATGCATTTTGTGGGTCGAAACTCTGGAAAAAGTAGAGCAAACATAGGGCTAAGGCACCGCAGTGATTATATTCATGCAGCAAGAGCAGTAAATCTTGCGGCAACACAGAAATCAAATCGAAGGAAGAAGCTAGAGAAAGCGGAAATTTACTCCAAAATCTACAAAGCAAACAAGAAGGAACCAGCAAAAATCTAATCACAACCTCATCATTGTCCGGCGACCAAAAACGCTTCATGGCTTCAAAGGCAAGAAATTCAAAGGCAAGAAACCAGCAGAGCAAACATAATAGGGCATCACAGTGATTACTCACCCTGCGTAGGAAGATCAGCAAACCTTGCAGCACCACTGTAAGCGAGCTGGAGGAAGGAGAAGAGATAGACCGAAATTTTCTCGAGACGTTGGCGGAGATCCATCACGAGACGGAGAGGAGAAAATTCGTTGCTTCCTTCCGTATCAAATCGCTTTGTAGCTGAGATGACGGAACACTCGCGATGCTAGGGCTACCGCGGGATACTGCGCTGAAGCCGCAAATAGCGACAGCCTTATTCGGCTGAACCGGTCGTTTGGCAGGAGCGTTTAAAGAGGGCTTTTCAGTAATAATGGCTGAAACCAAACATGACCTAAATTTTAAGAAAAATCGCACTATTTAATAATTAAGTTTGTATTGAATTATATCTTAATTTATGTTATTCACTATTATTAAACTATGTTTATATTGAAGGAAATATATAACTTAATTGGCCAACTTTAATGAAATTTAAAAAAAAAAATCATGCAAAATAAATTTTAAACAAGAGTGATCTAAATTTAAATTGTTTTGTTAAACCTAAATTAAATAGGTAATCTATCTCAGGATCCAGATGTAATTATCCATACATTTATCCTTGTCAGCGCTCGCGAAACGCCAGAACCTCTCCTCGTCGCCGTCCGCATCCCATCTCGTGCCTACGACCTTCGAGCCTCCGCTCAGCCGTCGTGCAAATCCAAATTCCAGCCGTCCACTTGTTCGCCGCCGACCCATGAACGTCAGTGAGCAGCTTGGCCTTGTTTCCGCCACTCTCCTCTCCTACCTTGCTCCTCGGGTAACGTGGAGAAGCGAAATTGCTGGAAGCTCGAAACTCATCTGAAAGCTAAGGCGCTATCGATGGCTCCCCTTTCTCCTTCCGTGCGATTTGCAGGAGGAGAACGCCATTGTGCTAACCCTAGCGTATCTCTCCTCGCCAAACCCTCATCTTCCTCTTTATCTCCCACCAAATCTCTAATCTTCTGTATTTTCGTCGTAATTTCCTGCGTCTCTTCCGCTGCCTCCGCCGCTTTTGGCTTTCTTCTTTTCTCACCGTCGTCTTCCCGAGTTCTCCACCACCGATTTCCTTCCCCTAGCAACAGCCGAGAACCCCTCGCCAGACCCCTAGCTAAACTCCCCCGACCGGTCGTCGTCGTCGTCTCCTTCGACGGCTTCCGCTTCGGCTACCACCTCAAAGCTCCGTCCCCCAACATCCGCCGACTTATCGCCAACGGCACGGAGGCCGAGGACGGGCTGATTCCCGTCTTTCCTTCCCTTACCTTCCCCAACCACTACTCCATGGCCACCGGACTCTTCCCGCCCTACCACGGCATCATCAACAATATCTTCGCCGACCCGTACTCCGGCGAATGGTTCACGACGAAAAATCACGACCCCAAGTGGTGGCTCGGCGAGCCTCTATGGCTGACAGTGGCCCGCCAGGGATACAACGCGGCGACATACTTCTGGGCCGGCTCCGAGGTAAAGAAAGATTCTTGGATTTGCCCTCCCAAATTTTGCCCAAAGTATAATTCCTCCATTCCTTTTGAGGAAAGAGTAGATGCTGTTTTAGGCTATTTCGATCTTCCCACAGATGAAATTCCTGTTCTCATTATGCTTTATTTTGAAGACCCTGATAGCCAAGGACATGTTTATGGCCCTGATCACCCAGAAATTACCAAAGCCGTGGTGAGAGTGGATCAAATCGTCGGCCGATTGGTGAGAGGGTTGGAAGAAAGAGGAATTTTTGACGATGTGACCATAATTTTATTAGGCGATCATGGAATGGCTGGCACCTGTGATGAGAAGTATGTATTCTTGGAGGAGTTATCTCCTTGGATTGAAATTGGACCTGATTGGGTTATGTCAGCTGATTCACTGCTTACGATTCGGCCTCCTTCTGGAATTTCTTGGGAAGAAGTCGTGATGAAAGTGAATAAAGGATTGAGCTCTGGAAATGTTGGGAATGGTGATAAGCTCACTGTCTTCCTTAAGGAGGATTTGCCAGAGCAGTTTCAATATGCTGGGAGTGATCGGATTCCTCCCATTGTTGGGGTGGTGGAAGAAGGTTACACAGTGAAGTATAAAAGGGAGAAGAGGTATGAGTGTGGAGGATCTCATGGTTATGACAATTTTTTACTCTCAATGAGGAGCTTTTTTGTGGCACACGGACCTCGGTTTCCTCAGGGACAGAAGATTCCTTCCTTTCAAAATGTTGAAATATACAATCTAGTCACCACCATTCTTAACTTGAAAGGAGCTCCAAACAACGGTTCAGTATCTTTCCCTAATTCTGTTCTTTTGCAAGATGCTTGATGTCTGGTGCTAGACATGAAAATGCGGGCAAGTGGGCAAACATCAAACAAATGATGATGTTTGCTTTTGCCACACCATTTTGTTGGGAGGAATGACCACATGAAGTCTGATGAAGGATTTCTTTGGAAGCACAAAAAGAGGTACACTCATACTGGATGTACTCAGCAGTATTATTTGGGCAAACAGTTTAAATAGAGGCTGAAAACTGCACTTTTATTTTCTCATAAAAGCTTTTAAATGTCTCTATTAAATTGGCTGTTCATCTCTCATTGCTAACGTCCTGTCAATTTTTGTCTGCTTTGCCTCTTTTCACCATTGTTTACCTTTTGCAATGTTGGAAATGCATACTGCTGAAGCTATCAGGGGAAACATCATCTCCACCACCCTCTTCGGCTGAGAAAAATTTAGGCTTAATAGAACTCTGGCATTCTCTTATTTTAAGCATGTTCTATTTCATTATCACACAGCTAATTTTCTTCCAACTATTATTGAGCTTTCAATGCTATAAATTTCATGTCAAATCTGACTAAGCCATCAAGGTATAGTGTGATACAATGACGTTACTTTTGGAACTGTTTTCAGAGATCTGCATTTCGGCTCTTTACTTTTCAATGTCTGATCTGATCACACAAGATTTTAACTATTTTCATTGACATATTGATTTCTTTTTAATTATTTTCTATCTTGTTTTTCCATAACAATTATCAATGTTTTCTTATATTTTGGCATATGTTTCTTGTGTTTCAATCCTATCTATTAGGTCGAGTTTGCTCTGTCTTTCTGTGAAATTCTCTATTCATAATTGCAGAATGGTTGCAATTTTGTCAGTGCATCTATCTAATTTTGTCTGTGCATCTAGTCAAATTTTTAGACAAGTATGTTCATTGTCATGAAAAGTTTGTAGGTTTGTTCAAACTACCTAGATCCAAGCAATAGATGAATGGCTTGTTCTTGACAGTAAGAATAATAGGGGATTGACATATCCCTACCCTAAGTAGAATCTTCTAGTTTTGGTAGATGAGCTAAGTAATATGTTGCAGACTCTACATCTCCTGTTATATGAGATATCTTATAATCATCAAAAGAAACAAGCAAATGTGCTGATGTGCTCTAACCTCTTGCTACTATTGCGGTTCAGTTTGACAAATGGATGCTCTCAATAAGCCTTAGAATCACCAGTACAGTTACTTATCTACCTTTTCTAGCTTTCAGGTATAGGCTATTATAGGTTGGTTCTTTTGTTACTTCCAGGTTCTGTTCTATAATCTTCTCGGTTTTGCTCTCACCTACTTTCATGTGGACTGGTTGCTTGCACGTTGTTGCTCCGTTAGTTGCATACATAAATTTCCAACTTGTGATCCAGTTTTTGCCTTTTCTTGCTTTCTAACAAGTATTGCTGTGGGATGTGTCTTTTCCTGCTCTCAAGAGTGCATCCTTACACATTCTCCACAACAAAGCTTGCATCATAGGTTGAGTAGGAATTCTCCAACACTACTCACCAATAGATGACTCTTGTCGTCCAACAAATTGCATGGTGTAGTTTGCCTGTATAAATTTTTGTGGACTCTGTTTCTACCCACACAAGTTTGTCTCCACTCCTGTTGTGCATCCTCTTGATGCATATGGCTGTTCCTATCAAATCCAAACCAAAAAACTAGCTCAATTTGACACTATTCCATTCAACCCCAAGGTTGAACTCTACTATAGTGGAGCAAAACTCTAGTTTGTGTATATTTAAGAAGGTTAACCATCTTCTCAAAGTAATGGTATAAAGCCAATGGTCATCCATAAAGGAGATCCTCGCCCTATCTTTAACAAGCCAGATCAACGTATCTTAGTAATCACTATACATCCCATGCATATGTCTCAAGTCACCTCTTATTGTTTCAAAGGGATTGTTTCCTGTCCCATGTTTGGCTTTCAATCTCTTCATCCAATTGCAATTTAAGTTATCTATGAATCGAGCTACTTGCTTTGCTAGAAAGACCATATCTCGAAGTTGTGCACACTTCCTCCTATGGCACATCGTGTATAGCCTTAGTCTTGTCCTAACATGCTATTCATTGGAATTAAGGACATTTAGCCCTGTTTGGCGCGAGGACCAAAACATGACCAAAATAGTACTAGTTTAAAAAATAACAATAATAATAATAATAATAAATAAATTATTTTAATTATTCTACACAAATTTTAATATAAAAAATAATATTTTACTTCACATACTCAATAATTTTTAATAAAAATATAAACTTTATTTCACATCTTAGATCAAAATACTCGATTTGAATATTTTAAAGTGCTGTTGATCAGAGTGAACTTTCCTGTTGTATAAAATCGTTCAACAAATTCTTCACTCTTCAAGCATTAATCCTCCCCTTAGTTGCCTCAATAGTGGCTAAAACATAAGCTTTCTATGCCCTAATAGCATCTTTCTACCTGTCATGCATTTTAAATCTCCTCATAAAACTTTCTGTTGCTGGCGGTGGTATTGCTGAAAGTAATGGATAATTGCTCATAGTTCACCTTATGCTTTAAGGATACATAGTAGGTATTGAACGTCTATTTTAAGTCAAGCTGTTACTCTCTGTGTAGCCTCAATTAAAAGTAGTAAGTCATCAGTGAACATGAGGTGTATGTAAGCTGGACCTGTAGAGGATAACGTCATGATGGTGAAGGAACCCCTCTATATCTCTCTGTAGACCAGTATAGATAAGAGTTTTGTACACAATATAAATAAATAAGGAGAGAACGATTTTTTTTGACAATTCGATCACAAATATAAATGCTTTTTTTTTATTAAATGTGTGTTCCATTGTTAACATGTGGCTCCAGCGCTGCATCACAGCCATACACGTGGCGCTTGGCGACTAACCTTATGATTATTATTTTTGCAGATCCCAAACCTTGTCCACGATGTTTCCAGCTCTCCCAGCTACATCGGGCACGACGTTTCCTAGCTCTCCCTAAACATCGATGACGATGTTTCTCAGCTATATCTATCGCTGTCAGCGTGCTCTGGCCGCACCGTTTTCAATGCAGCATGCTTCTTTCAGTCACGCAAACCAATGGCTCGCATGCTTCAGCCATCATGGACCCTAAGAAGACAAGCTCTTCACCCATTGTTTTCAGCCCCTCCAGTGGCTAACAGCGGTGGGACCACCAGCGTGGGCTCAATATTGTTTATACTTTTTCCCCTCCGGAAAACCCGGGCGGAGCTCTCCTTCCACTCGCCTATAAATACTCTTGAACAAAGCTTCAAGGAGAAAAAGGAGAGGAGGAGCACTCTCATCTTTCCACCGTATTTGTATTAGAGCTTAAATTAAGAAAGCTCTCCCTCTCTCTGGCTCCCTCTTCTAACGATTGTACTGGTCTTCAAGGCATTCTTTTTCTCTTTTAAGTAAAATCAAACACCCGGCCACCCGGTGGATGTAGGGGATCCCTCCCTGAACCACCTTAAACTTCCGTGTGTTGCTCTGGATGTTCTCTCTCATTTAAGCCTTAACCGTCAGGCTCAGCTCTCTGCATGTTGTCGTCTCTCGGGACTCTCTTTTTCTCTGTGTCTTTTGGGATCCCCTACATCCTACGTCAATATTTTCTGGTGCTTTCATTGAGACCGCGAGAAGATGGTGGCTAGAACACGCAGAACCAACTCCGCAGCTCGCAGCGCGCACGCAGGAGAACCATCAGTCAGGGCGCCAGGTGACGAGGCTTCCGCCTCAACGTCTCGGCGTCGCGCCAGATCTACTTTTTCCTCCAGAGACACTCGCATCACAGAGTTGCAGGGAATGTTGGCAAACCTTATCGATCTGGTTATTGGCCTTACAGCACAGCAGGCCGTGATTCTCAGGCAGACTCAGCCAGTTTGCGCCACTATCTTGCCCTGTGCACCTCTCCCGCCGGTTGCGGCAGCCCGTGATCCTCTTCCACTAGTCGCGGCGGCGCCTCCACTGCTCCCGCCGGTCGCGGCTGCCCGTGATCCTCTTCTGCCGATCGCGGCTGCCCGTGATCCTCTTCTGCCGATCGCGGCTGCCCGTGATCCTCTTCTGCCGATCGCGGCGGCTCCAGCCCCTTTCTTGCCTGTCACAGCGCCTTCTGTTCAATCGTCTGGCTCTTCTCGGTCGCCCAGATGCCCCATTCCTGTTCAAGAAGTCCCCCAAAATCCTCTTCCACCATGTCCACTACCACAACCTACCTTTTTTCCTCTTTTCCTCGCTGGGTGCAATCTACTCTTTACTGGAGATCAGGCCCCCCATATGGACCTGACCCTTTCTTTGGCCCGCTGGATAGCAACGCTCCTTTCTCTTATGTCATTCGGCAAGCGCCAATCTCAGAAGACTTTAGGCCACCCCGACTTGAGGCCTACAGGGGTGCCACTGATCCCCGTGAGCATATTCAGGGATTCGAGGCTACTGTCCGCTATCGTCAGCCCGACGAGGCCACCAAGTGTCACCTTTTGGCCAACACTCTGAAGGGAGCAGCCTTCAGCTGGTTCGTCAAGCTGCCCAGGGGGCACATCTGTTCCTACGAGCACCTGAAGTGGGAGCTGATCACCGCTTCATTGGCCGGACACGGATGGTCCTTTCTGATATGGTGCTCGCAAATATCAAACAAGGTGAGAAGGAAAGTTTGCGAGACTACACCAACGACTTCTTCGCCGCAGCAGCAGAAGCAGAAGACGTAGATCCTGCCGTGGCTATGCACAACTATCGGAGGGGTCTCAGGAGCGGCGATTTATCCAAATCCCTCTAACTGGCTAAACCTCGAAGCTATCTGGAGCTGGTTGCCAGGGCCAGCCAATTTGTGCTGTTGGAGAATGCTGAGGCTTCTCCACCATACGTCATCGGAGTCAAGAAGGAGAAGAAGAGGAAACATCGGGGCGACGAGACACCGTCCACGATGATCCGCAGAGGAAGGAATCACGACATGAACAGAAGAAGGCCGCAGGAGGCCCGTGAGCAAAAGCATTTCTTCTCCCGACTACTAGAGTATGCGCGGCGGCCGTGAAACAAGGGTGGGTTCGTCCTGCAGGACCCAAGCCAGTACCACCGGCCGGAGTTGATCCGGAGAATTACTGTGAGTTCCATGGGAACTACGGGCACAAGCTTCACAAGTGCCGCGCATTAAGAGCCCTTCTAGACAAGCTGGCGGACCAGGGCAAACTTGAAGAGTTCATGCTGATGGCACCTACATTTAATGTCGCGCAGAAGGGCAAAGCTCCAACAAACGTGGGAGCTCCAACCCGGGTCTCACCGCCTCCGGACCCTAGCCGACCGGTGCGACCCCATCCTCCCGCTGCTAGAACCATCAACACCATCTTCAGCGTTGACGCTGCCGCTGCGCACCGCCAGGTGGTTGAAGTAGACGGCATCTCTCATCAGCCCTCTTCCTCCATCCCACTCATTTTTGTCATGAAGATCTCCCCCGCATAGGCAACCCTCACAACGACCCGATACTGGTCACTGCCCGTGTCGCCGACTTCGACGTTCGGCGAGTGCTCCTCGACTCAGGAAGCGCGGCCGATATCTTATTTGAATCTGCCTTCCTCCAGATGGGCCTCAAGGAAACGAACCTTCTCCACGCAGGAACTACCTTGTTGGGTTTCTCTTGGGAGAAGGTTCAGCCGCTAGGATTCATCTCCCTGCTGGTCTCTTTCTGTGACGACAACGACCACGCCATGAGCATGGTAAACTTCGCGGTCATCAGAGCCAGGTCAGGCTACAATGCCATCCTCGGGAGAACAACACTCAACTCTTTCGGGATGGTAATCTCTACGACCCATCTCTGCGCGAAGTTCCCTACCTCTAGCGGCGTTGTCACCATCAGAGGAGACCTCCGGCAGGCCACCCGATGTTTCCAAATCACAGCGCAGCTCGTTGTCGATCATCTGGACCCAAGGGAGTCTCAGCCTCTCATGCCACAGGAAGGGGTTATCAATGTAGCAGTGGGGGGAGAAGGATCTTCAAAAATTAAACATATCTTCTTCCATGAATGCAAATCAGCAAGCGGATGTCACTGCTTTGCTTTCTCTGTATGTAGATGTCTTTGCTTGGTCCTCCGAAGATATCTCGGGGGTCGACAGGACTATCTGTGAACATCGTTGGAGCATATCTGCTGACGTCATTCCCACAAAGCAGAAGAAACGGGTCATGGCAGGAGAGAGGCAAAATGTGTTAAAGAAGAAGTAAACAAACTTCTGAAAGCAGGCTACATCAGGGAAGTCCAATACTCATAATGGCTTACCAATATTGTCATGGTAAAGAAAGCCAGCGGGAAGTGGAGGATGTGTATAGACTTCCGGGCGCTCAACCAAGCCTGTCCTAAAGACACATATCCTCTTCTGCGCATCGATATGATGGTAGATCGCACATCCGGATACAATGTGATGAGTTTCTTAGATGCTTTCTGAGGATACCACCAAATCTGGATGGCCAAGGAAAACACAGAAAAACTGCCTTCATCACCGACTTTGGCACTTATTGTTACAATGTTATGCCCTTCGGTCTCAAAAACGCTGGCACCACATACCAGCGCATGATTGACGCCGTGTTCAAAGGCCAAAGGGGGAGAAATCTCGAAGCATACGTTGACGACATTCTGGTCAAGAGTAGGAGCATGGAGGAGCATTTTGCGGACCTCAGAGAAACTTTTGATACTCTTCGAAAGTTCAATCTCAAGCTGAACCCCACCAAATGTACCTTTCGCGCAATCTCAGGGAGGTTCTTGGGCTATCTAATATCAGTCAGAGGAATGGAGGCTTACCTAGATAAAATCTCAACAGTCCTCAGCATGTCTTCTCCCCGATCACTAAAGGAGATTCAGAAGCTCACCAGCCGTATCAATAGCTTGGGGAGATTCATTTCCAGGGCTGGTGATAGGTGTTTGTCGTTCTTTCGGTGTCTTCGCAAGGGCAAAAAAGGTCAATGGACCGATGAATGCGAAGCCGCCTTCTCAGAGCTAAAGAAATACCTTACAACTGCACCAATGCTTGTGGCGCTAAAAACAGGAGAGATTTTTTCCCTTTATCTAGGAGCATTAGATGCAGCGGTTTCGGCTGTTCTCGTGAACGATGATAAGGGGATCCACCGCCCTATCTTCTGCATCAGCCATATACTTCTTGATGCGGAAACCAGATACCCCATGCTAGAGAAGCTCGTTCTTGCTCTCCTTGTGGCCGCAAGGAAGTTACGTCCATACTTTCAGTCGCATACCGTCCAAGTGGTCACTGACCAGCCGCTTCTGAAGGTGTTACACACCCCCGAGGTTTCGGGAAGACTCCTCAAATGGTCCATTGAACTTGGCGAGTTTGACATCAAATACATCCCGCGGTTGGCAATCAAAGCTCAGGTGTTGGCCGACTTTGTTGCTGAATTTTTCACTACAGAGTTAGTAACTACGAAAAGCAAGGTCATTCTGTGGACTCTCCACGTCGATGGCGCCTCTGGACTTCAATCTCAAGGAGTTTGAATTCTTCTCATCATCCCCATGGGAGTCGCCCTACATCGAGCGGTAACCCTTCAGTTCAAAGTTATCAACAATCAGGCGGAATATGAAGCTCTCATTGCAGGATTGAAGTTCGCCTTTGGAATGTCGGTAAAGCATATACAGGTGTTCAGTGACTCTCAGCTGATTGTCAACCAAGTCAATCGCGCATATGAAACAAAGGACAAGGTTTTAAAGAAGTATCTAGCGAAGGCCCAATCCTTAATCTCCCAATTCGACGATTTTTCCCTGGCACATGTCCCTCGAGAGGAGAATCAGGTGGCAGACCACCTCGCAAAAGGGGGACTTCCCGACTTTCATCAACACCAGCTATCCGAAAAGCCCAGCTATGACTACGCAGAAATCCATAGCTCTGAGCAAACACCTTGTTTGATGGATAAAATCATCAACTATCTAAAGGATGGGGATCAGCCTAGCAATCAACAAGAGGCCAAAAAACTGAGGCTCGAATGTGCCAAATATGTCCTCATTGGCGACGAACTGTACAGAAGATCTTATGCCAGGCCACTCACAAAATGCTTGAGGTCTAAAAAAGCTCAAAAAGTCATGGAAGCTATTCACAAAGGGGAATGTGGAACTCATGCTCGAAGCCAAAGTCTGGTCATGTGAATTCTGCGCCAGGGATTCTTTTGGCCCAACATCCACAAGGATGCTCAAACATTCGTAGAAAAGTGTCCTCAGTGCTAATACTACGCTGACATGCGAAGACAACTTGCCAGTTATCTCAGACCCATTAACTCATCTTGGTCATTTACCGTCTGGGGGCTCGACTTTCTAGGGCCGATGCCCACGGCCATCTGGAACTACAAATGGCTGCTAGTCGCTGTTGATTACTTCACAAAATGGATAGAAGCAAAGCCTCTTTACTCAACCCACTGCCCAAAGTGTCGAGAACTTCCTGTGAGCAAACATCATCTGCAGATACGGGGTTCCCATGGTCATTATCACGGATAATGGCACACCTTTCACCAATCAGCTGATTCACAACTTCTGCGGCAAGCATCAGATCAACCTCAAGTATGCCTCTGTGTGGCATCCACACACGAACGGTCAGGCCGAAACTGCCAATAAGAATATCATGAACATCCTGAAGAAGCACCTTGACGGTGCCAAAACCTGCTGGCCAGATGAACTGCCAGGCGCTCTCTAGGCTTATAATACTGCCCCATCCGAGGTTACTCAGGAATCTCCTTTCTTTTTGGCCTTCGGAATGGATGTTGTCATGCCTGTCGTGCTGGAACATTACTCCCCCAGAGTGGAAGCAGCAGCCAACTTTGATCCCGAGGATTTGCAAACCTGGATGAATGAGAACGATGATTCGTGACGGGTTGATCTGGATCTCTTGGAATAAAAGAGACAAACAGTCACACTTAAACGGCTGGAACATAAACGCCGAATTGAACGATACTTCAATCGCAAGGTCAACCCCAGAGATTTCGCCCAAGGCGATCTGGTCCTCAAACAACGACTTCTCGCTGGCAGCAACTTGGGAGTTCTCAAACTCGAGCCCAATTGGGAGGGCCCATACATCATACGCGAGGTCGCAGGACCTAATGCTTACTATCTTATCACATCTAAAGGCATCCAACTCCTCCGGACTTGGAGCAGAGATGATCTGAAGAAGTTCTATGCTTAAGCCCCGACATCTACTTGTTCTCATTTTTTACACATGGGATTCATTTGTGCAGTTGCCGCTGATTCACGATCATCATTACGGCAATTAGTGAGGGCTCTCTTCTGGTACAAAGTCCTTGTATTCAGGCATCTCATGTTCTGGGATTCTTATGTTATTAATCCTGTAACTGATAATTCATGTCGAGATACTCATATTATCTAAAGCATGATTAGCCTATCATCTATTGCTCAGGTATCGTACGGCAGGTATGATCCCCAACCTCAATGCTTCGATCATCGTCTCCGAAGTTACATCACTTCGTATACAATGGTTCATTATACTCACTCTTTATATACGGAGGTCACCGAGCCTAGTCACGCCTGGCAGGCGGGGTCTCCTACCTACATTCGAAACCCTTCCATAAGCTCATCTGGCTAGCGGAAGGCCAGAAGGCTCGCTCGTAACCTTAGGGTAGTCCCTGCTATCTACTCATGATACAGGTCCTTCCTAAGCAGAGTGCCTTCGCTTCCCACTAGGATCTGCCCTAACGGAGGTCAGCCCATGTCTCAAGTACAAACATCTCTACGATGTTTCAGACGATCTAAGTCCTTTTGGCATCGGGTCAGATAACTCCTCCTAGGCAAGATATCCACTACTATCATTACTTCTTTCCTGTGCAGATGCGTAAAGGAGTATGATTTCAAGTCAAATTCGGGAAATGTTCTATCAGTTCTATTTTATTCTTAGCCTGCTATAAGGGGAATTAACCAGATTACTCCTCAATCAGATATTATATTTCCAAATGCACTCTTTCCACTAAGATCTGTTGCTCTAACGGAGGTCAACCCATGTCCATAGTACAAATATCTCTACGATGTTTCAGACTCCTTGTCCTATGACATCGGGAAAGTTCGCCTCAGGAGCTACTCCTAGCTAAGGAATGGGGCAACTTAAGCTCGACCGCGATTTCTGTGACATCGGAATCGACGATCAGCCAACTCTTCAAAAATTGCCCTCCAAAATATCAACATCGATGTTTCCTTCATCATGAAAAACATTGATATCAATATTTTGTGGCTCTACAGATCAGACATTCTGCTTGGTTCATAGCACCTACAAGGCAAAGCAATGTCTCTCCTCCTCAGGAGGGAGATCTGGAGGAGGCTTGCTTCTTAGATACCAGGTTAGCCTTATTCTTTTGCTCTGTCATCTCACTAATTGTTCCTTTCTTCCTTTCCTTACAGGAATCCAAGGGACGGTGAGAAGCGTCGGGGTGCTCCCCTGACTTTATCCATGCAGACTTTAGGCAGCGCGTTCACCACTGTCATGGTTCGCATGCCTTCCCATATAAATGTTCGCACCCCAGCATGCGGGAGGCCAATGTTGACATGTGGCTCCAGCGCTGCATCACAGCCATACACTTGACGCTTGGCTACTAACTTTATGATTATTATTTTTGCAGATCTCAAATCTTGTCCACGATATTTGGGTTACAGCTCACAAACTTTGTCCACGATGTTTCCAGCTCTCCCATCCATATCGGGCACGACGTTTCCCAGCTCTCCCCAAACATCGATGACGATGTTTCTCAACTATACCTATCACTGTCTGCGTGCTCTGGCCACACTGTTTCCAATGCAGCATGTTTCTTCCAGTCACACAAATTAAGGGCCTACATGCTTTAGCCATCATGGACCCTAAGAAGACAAGCTCTTCACCCATTGTTTTCAGCCCCTCCAGTGGCTAACAGCGGTGGGACCACCAGCGTGGGCTCAATATTGTTTATACTTTTTCCCCTCCGGAAAACCCGGGCGGAGCTCTCCTTCCACTCGCCTATAAATACTCTTGAACAAAGCTTCAAGGAGAAAAAGGAGAAGAGGAGCACTCTCATCTTTCCACCGTATTTGTATTAGAGCTTAAATTAAGAAAGCTCTCCCTCTCTCTGGCTCCCTCTTCTAACGATTGTACTGGTCTTCAAGGCCTTCTTTTTCTCTTTTTAGTAAAATCAAACACCCGGCCACCCGGTGGATGTAGGGGATCTCTCTCTGAACCACCTTAAACCTCTGTGTATTGCTCTGGATGCTCTCTCTCATTTAAGCCTTAACTGTCAGGCTCAGTTCTCTGCGTGCCGCCGTCTCTTGGAACTCTCTTTTTCTCTGTCTCTTGGGATACCCCTACATCCTACGTCAATATTCATATATTCAATTTTTAATTTACTGAGACAAACTTTTAAATCCTAAAATATTCTGTCAAAGTTCGAGTTTTGCTTTGGCTTTATCTTTAGTTTTATCAATAAGGATAATGTCATCTGCGAATAGCATATACTAAGGCACTTTATCTTGTATATTACTTTCATAACCAAAGTAAAAAGGTATTGACTTAAAGCTAGGTTTTGATGTAATTTAACTGCAATAGGAAAATTTTTAATCAAATCTCCTTATACTAATAACTAATTTATATAATATTTGTAAGGAATTAATATCAAAAAAAATTGTAAAGAACTTGAAGTTTGTCATTTTAAAATTACGTACATTTAGATATCATAAAAAATTATGTGACTTTTAATTGTAACGGAGAAATGTATGATTAGATTAAATTTTTATTATTTTTAATGATATTAAAATTTTTGTTCATTTAAATTTTATTTTGATGTAATATCATACTATTTAGACTTCATAATATTTAAGAGAGCATTGGTTATTTGTTTTCATATTTTTTAAATTAGTTAAAAATTCTATATCCATAATTCATTTGAAGAGTGTAAATTGCCCCATCTCTCTTTATCTAATGCAAATAATAACTTAGTTTTGGTTCATATTCTAATTGGATAGTGCAAATAGTATAATCTAGGGAACTTATTTATAATCTAATAAAATGCCCCTCATATTATTTGCTAGAAGAATAAGTGAGTAAAAGCACTTATGAAAAGAAATTATTTAAGAATGAGCTTCGTGTTTAAAGGGATTTCTAGAATCGACAAAAGATGCGTTTATTTTTCAAAGTTATACAAAAAACAAAAAGTTTGTGAAAAATTCAACTATTATAGAGTTGAATTATTTAGTTAGTCGGCTACGAAAAAATTAGAAGAGAGTTAAGATGATAGAGTGGTGCAACTAGAAAGAGTATTGTGAAAGTATAATTGAAGCATGATTGTGTTTTTTCTAGGCTCGCCTAAGAAAAGTTTCGACGGTGAACGTTCATCCAAAATATGAGTGTGGTATCATTGCGTATTAACATGTATCTAAATATTTTTGTTTCTCTGATTTTTATGTCCGACAAATGTTAAGCCTCTTTTGGAACACTTAATAATATTACTTGTTATTTTTATATATTTTATTGGGGTAATTCTATTTAAGTCATTGAGATTTGCTTACTTGGACACAAAAGTCTACAAATCTTAAAAAATATCATTCAGGTGCACAAAAAATATTATATGGGACATCGTGGTCTCTTTTGATAGAAACTATTATGTATTGTAAAAATAATAAAAATACTCTTCTTTAATCTATTAATTTTTAAAATATGTCACTGAAGCAGCCATCTGTGCCGGCCGTCTGCCCGCGAGGCAGCTGCAGTGTGCGGGGACGTCGGAGTACGGACACCACCCTGTGTGCCGCAAATTTGAATTACATTATTGTAATTTTTATGTGATATTTAAAAAATTATGGTGTTTAGTAGTAAATTAATAGTATAATATGTAAATAGCAGTGAACATTTGAGCTCAATGACTCTTTAAGTTAAAAATAAAAGTTTTTGTATTAAAAAATAAAATAAAATTTTTTTATTAATATATCACAACAAAATATACCTAATTACATACAAAACACCTAAATTTATAAATTACCTACCCAACAACCACAATTAAAAAAAATTAAAATATAAAAATTTCATACAAACAAAAAATAATTAATTCTAATTAAGCTAAATTAATTCATTAAAAATTATAAATATATCATGTATGTAAATTTAGAGAAATTTTTTAATTCAGTGTCCATCATTTGGGAACCAAACATCAGGCGTCATATGCGCACCGAATGGGCCCATAGACATGAATTGGGAGCTCCAAGCCTAAAACTTTTTCATAAAAAAAATAAACTAATTAAACATAAGAAAATATTGTCTTAATGTATATTTTTTCACTGTGATGAATATTTAAAATTAATTTATTTTTAAATATTTTATGTAGATCTGTAAATTTCGAATGATTTATAAGTAAGGGTGTTAATATGGATCAAAGATCGAAAATTAATCGAAAATTAAATTAATTTTAGATTGAATCGAATTTGAGTTAATCTAAATGAACCGACTAACGAGCCAAAAGTTCGGTTCGGTAATAATTTCGAGCCGATTTTGAGCTGGGTAGGCTCGGCTTGATCCAGCTTGAAATCGGCTCGAATTAAAATATATTTTATATATATTATAAATTGAGCCGATGTCGATCCGGATCAAGTTGAGCTTACCCGGCTCGAGATCAGCTTAAAAAAAATTTGAGATTTGATTCATTTTCGAGCCGACTCGAAGTCGAACTCAATCGAGCTTGAGTCGATTTTGAGTCGATTGAAATATGATCAATCCGATTTTGAGTCGGTATTGGCTCAGCTCGAAATCGGATCAATAACGGCTCTATTTATAAGTAATTAGAAACACAAGAAAAAAACTTAAATCTAGAATTCCTCGTCATAATTGAGCGGCTTGAGTCCTCCGGACCTCTCGTTCAATCTGTGGCCTGAGACGGCCCGGAGAAAGCGATAAGCTCCCTGTGACGGTGGTCGACGATCTCATCCCCTCGTCGCCTCCTCTCTCTCTCTCTCTCTCTCTCTCTCTCTCTCATCCTTCTCCGCCACTGAAACGCCATCTCTCTCTCTCTCTATCTCATCCTTCTCCGCCACTGAAACGCCATCTCTCTCTCTCTCTCTCCCTCCCTCCCTCCATTGGGCCTGCAGAAATTCCTCCACCTCCAGTTAGCGAACCGGATCACGTGTGGGAACCACTCAAATGCCAATGTCCTCATTCCACGTCACCATGCAACTGTGCGCATGTCCCCTTCCGTGCACCGCGAGTCACCCACCACTTTCACCCACCGCTCCACCAACTCGATCTGGATTCCTGTGGCCTCCCCTGCGCCAGATTCCACCACCAGATTCCGTCACGTGCCAACAAGTATAACGTTCTGAGATTCACAGCTGTACGGAGTGTCCAATTATTTTCGATATTTATGTACATATAATATATATATATATATACTAACAATAATTAAATCTTAATTTTATTAGATAAAATTGGCTATATAAATTTTTTACTTTTATTACATTTTAACAATTAATAAATTATTATTTATATTTAAATGAGTAATATCACCTTTTTATAATTTCTTATTGTCTTCTTTAGACTCCTTTTTTTTATTTATAAGTAAAATTTAATAATTCAATTTTTTTAACTGGAGCTTCAATCGGCTTATAATTTATATGTCTAAATCATATATGCTGATTTTCTCTAATTTTATTCTCAATTAATACAACATCAATTTTTTCGCAGATATATTTATTTCCCAATTCATATTTTCGTGTATATCCACACATCCACTTTAATATCCTCATTTTTGTAACACTTATTTTATTTTTATATCTTTTTCTTTACATACCAGTATTTAGCACTACATATCATCGCTGGTCCTATGACAATAATATATACTAGGATAATCCCTATTAGCAAAACCTTTTATTTATAATAATTTTATCAAATTACCTAAATATAAAATAAAATATAACAATTAAAAATTTATATATGAAAAAATTAGATATATAACTGTTGACGTAGGATGTAGGAATCCCAGGAAACACTGAAGAGAAAGAGAGAGTCCCGGAAGACGGCGGCGCGCAAATGGGTGAGCCTATTAATAGAGGCTCAGGGGGAAGATTCTGTCCAAGGCAACCAGAAAAGCACACGGAGATTTAAGGTGGTTCAAGGAGGAAATCCCCTACGTCCACCGGTCGATCAGCGAAGGAGTTTCACTAATTGGAAGGAGGTGGCCATGAAGGCTAATACAAAAAGCTTACAAGAGGAAAAGAGAGAAAGCAGGAGAAAAGGGAGAGCTTTTGTTCTCAAGCTCCTATTTTACAAGAGGTGATAGAGGAGTTCTGCTCCTCTTCCGGTCAGTCCTCCTCCTTCATTAGTCTTGGAGAAGGCCGGTAGTGGTGGATGAAGCCAGTGACCCCTTTTTTCATCTTCTCATTCATGAAGTCTGCTCCTTGGTATTTGTAGGCAAGGGATGGTGCAGCTTTATCATTGTTTTCTGAAAGGAAAGGACAAACAAATCTTGGACTCATGCTGCTTTGAATGGGTGAAGAGATTGTCTTCTTGGTCTTCGTGCCTTATGGGAACTTTCAACAGTTGAAGCATGGGGCCCTTGGTTTGCGTGTCCGGAAGAAGCATGCTGCATTAAAAACGGTGTGGCCAGAGTACGCTGACAGTGATAAGTATAGCTGAGAAATATCATACCTGAATGTAGCTGGGAGAGCTGAAAATATCAATCATGTAGGAGGTTAGAGGTTAGAGGTTAGAGGTTAGAGGGCCCAAACATCACCCACGAGGTTAGAGGTTAGAGGGCCCAAACATCACCCACGAGGTTTGGAAGGCTAACAGCTTCAAAAGTTGAAGCATGATGTTTTAATATAGAGCGCCACGTGTATGGCTGTGATGCAGCGCTGGAGCCACATGTCAACATTAGCCCCCCGCATGCTGGGGCGCGAACATTTATGTGGGTCCTAGCATGCGAACCATGACACTTGGTGAACGCCCTGCCTCAAGTCTGAATGGATAGAGTCAGGGTGGTGCCCTCTTGCTGACTCTTTTGCTTCCATGAATCCTGCAAGGAAAGAGGAAAGAGCAAAATTAGAGAGATGACAGAGCAGAATAAGTGGGCTTACCTTGAGGATGGACGAGCAAGCCCAGAGCCATCTCTGTTATGGGGAGATTAGTGGCATACTCCTTTTATCTTTAAATGAGATTTGAGACATTCTGACTATGACTGTGAGAAAGCCCCTCATAACTAGATGATAATAAAGGTCTTTGAGTCATATAGAATATTCCCAACTTGAATTTTGAACTTCACAAATCCGCATAGGAAGGAAGCAATGATAAAGAAGAAATCTCGCCCAAGAGGGGTTTCATAATTTCAGGCTTGAATCATATCCCTTTATGCACCTGTACAGGAAAGAAATAATAATAATAATAGTGGAGATCCTGCCTAGGGGGAGTTATCTAACCCAATGCCAAAAGGACTTGTTCGTCTGAAACATCTTGTACGATGTTTGTACTTGAGGCAAGGGATGACCCTCTTGGAATGACAGATATCCTAGCGGGAAGCGAAGGCACTCTGCTTAGGGGGGACCTGTATCTTGTTCGATAACAGGGACAACCCTAAGATTACGAGCAGGCCTTCAGACCTTCCGCTGGCCAGATGGGCTTATGGAAGGGTCCCAGATGTTTGTAGGAAACCCCGCCTGCCAGGCACAACTAGGCTTGGTGATCACTATAAGTAGGAGTGTGAGTATAATGAATCACCATGAACGAGGCGCGGAAACCTCGGGTATGGTTTTTGAGAGTTTGAGGTTAGAATCATACCTGTCGCACGATGCTTGAAAAAGATAAGCTAGTCGTGCTTTAGATAATACCTCAATATGAATATTACATAAAAATATGAATTCCATAATATCAGGATGTCGAATATACGAATTCTAGAAATGAATTTCGTAATGCCATGAATGTGAATAAGAAATCCGGAATATCACAGGATGAAGCATCCAGAAAATCATGATGGAGGGAATGAGAACCAAGCCAGTGGGTTAAACATCAGGTGCGTCATTTCCTGTGTCTTCTAGGAGCATGAACTGGCTAGCCCTTGCTATTAGCTCAGGAAAGCTTTTGGGCTTCACCAGCTGTAGAGACTTTGATAGATCACCACTAATCAGCCCCCTGCGGTAATTGTGTATAGCGACGGTGGGGTTGACGTCTTCCATTTCTGCCGCGGTGGCGAAGAAACGGTTAGTGTAACTTCGTAGGCTCTCCGTATCTCCCTGGTGGATGTTAGCTAGCACCATATCAGAGAGAGCCACACGGATTCGTCCTATGAAGCGGGCGATTAGTTCCTGTTTCATGTGCTCGTAGGAGCTGATAGAGCCTTTAGGAAGCTTAATGAACCAGGTGAATGCAGCTCCTTTTAGTGTGGCGGCAAGGAGGTGGCACTTCGTCGCCTCATCTCTTTGGCGGTAACGGAGGGCTGCCTCAAATCCTTGGATGTGCTCGCGAGGATCTGTGGTACCCTTATAGACTTCCAAACGTGGTGGTTTGAAGTCTTCAGGGACCGGCGCTTGTCGGATGGCGTCGGAGAAAGCGGCATCAAAGTCAAAATATCCAAAGAAGGCATCAGGCCCATATCGAGGGATCCCTTGGTGGAGAAAATCCTGACTAGGAGGATGAGATGAGCTGGAGGCCTGAGCAGAGGGAGCTCTCGGAGCAAGGGGAGCCCCCAACTGTTCCCGAAGATGAAGAGGAGCGCCCGGTGGAAAGAGTGCCGGGGTCGCTGCGACCGGCAGAGATAGGCGGGAAACCGCCGCAATCGACGGGAAAGGAGCAGAAGCTGGCGCAACCGGTGGGAGAGGCATCGGAACCTCCTCAGTCGGTAGAGCAGGAGCCGCCGCGACCGGCGGGAGAGGGACCGCCGCTACCGGCGGGAGGGGAAGTACTGCACATACTGGTTGGGTTTGCCTGAGAATTACGGCCTGTTGCGCTGTGAGGCCGGTGACCATGTCGGTGAGGTTTGCGAGCATCCCCTGGAGCTCTGAGACACGGGTGCCTCTGGAGGAAGAGGCAGATCCGGCGCGACGCCGGGAAGTTGAAGTTGAGGCTCCATCGTCCGGCGCTCGGACAGAGGGTTCTCCCGCATGCAGATTGTGGGCGGCAGAGTTGGTTTTGCGCGTTCTAGCCACCATCTCTCTGGGGTCTCAATGAAAGCACCAGAAGATGTTGACGTAGGATGTAGGAATCCCAGGAAACACTGAAGAGAAAGAGAGAGTCCCGGAAGACGGCGGCGAGCAAATGGGTGAGCCTATTAATAGAGGCTCAGGGGGAAGATTCTGTCCAAGGCAACCAGAAAAGCACACGGAGATTTAAGGTGGTTCAGGGAGGAAATCCCCTACGTCCACCGGTCGATCAGCGAAGGAGTTTCACTAGTTGGAAGGAGGTGGCCATGAAGGCTAATACAAAAAGCTTACAAGAGGAAATGAGAGAAAGCAGGATAAAATGGAGAGCTTTTGTTCTCAAGCTCCTATTTTACAAGAGGTGATAGAGGAGTTCTGCTCCTCTTCCGGTCAGTCCTCCTCCTTCATTAGTCTTGGAGAAGGCCGGTAGTGGTGGATGAAGCCAGTGACCCCTTTTTTCATCTTCTCATTCAAGAAGTCTGCTCCTTGGTATTTGTAGGCAAGGGATGGTGCAGCTTTATTATTGTTTTCTGAAAGGAAAGGACAAACAAATCTTGGACTCATGCTGCTTTGAATGGGTGAAGAGATTGTCTTCTTGGTCTTCGTGCCTTATGGAAACTTTCAACAGTTGAAGCATGGGGCCCTTGATTTGCGTGTCCGGAAGAAGCATGCTGCATTAAAAGCGGTGTGGCCAGAGTACGCTGACAGTGATATGTATAGCTGAGAAATATCATACCTGAATATAGCTGGGAGAGCTGGAAATATCAATCATGCAGGAGGTTAGAGGTTAGAGGTTAGAGGGCCCAAACATCACCCACGAGGTTAGAGGTTAGAGGGCCCAAACATCACCCACGAGGTTTGGAAGGCTAACAGCTTCAAAAGTTGAAGCATGATGTTTTAAGATGGAGCGCCACGTGTATGGCTGTGATGCAGCGCTGGAGCCACATGTCAACAATAACTGATAATTTTTATTTAAATTTTATAATAAATATATTTATTTTAAAAAATGAGAAAAAAATTATAAGTAATTTTATATTAAATGAGTAATAAGAATCTAGAATCATGATTAAAAAAAATTAAGATTATGAAAAACTAAACTACTAAATTATAATTTTTTAGATATAAGAAAAGATTAAGATTAATTGAGAGATTAAATTATAATTATTAAGATTAAAATTTAAAAAAATAATGGGTAAATTATAATTATTGTAAGAATTTAAGATTTAAAATTAATGCTATAAAAAGTCGAGATACTAAATTATAATTTTTTGACTTTAGACAGAGATTAAGATAAATCAAAGACCAAATTATAATTTTATTGTAAGTAATGAAGATCTAAAATTAATGCTAAAAGCAATTATGGGGATAAATTTAAATTTTTATTTTAAAAGAGTAAGATTTAAAATTAAGAGATTAAATTATAATTTTTAAAAACTTAAAATCAAGTTTAAGATAAGTCGATGGATCAAATTTTAATTTCTTATGACATAAAAAAAAGAGAGAATCAAATTATAATTTTTTTACGGAATGAAAATATATAAGATATAAAATAAATAAGAAGATTAAAATTTTTAATAAAAAATTTAATCAAGGGTGAAATCTAAATTCAAAATTTCAGATGAAGGTAATTCATGATAACAGATTATTTTTTTAATAAAAACTTTAGTCAATGGCAAAATTGGAATTTAAAATTCCAACTACTTTTAATAAAAATTTCAGTGAAGGGCAAAATCGAAATTCAAAATTTCAACTACTTCTTCAATACTTTTAATAAGATAGATAAGATATATATATATTATATATATATATATATTAGTATAATATAATATATAATTTTCTTTCAAAAAATATATTAAATTTCTTACTTTACAATTTAACATCTAAATTTTCAAAAAATAATATAATTGAAAATGTTATTGCTTTTATTAATTATAATTATTTAAATATTTATTATTAATGATATATATATATATATATACAAAATTTGTTAAATATATTTATAAATAAATATGCAAGACTACTTTTTTGTTTTTAAAAATTTGATAAAATAAGTATAAATAAAAATATAATTCAGTAAATTATCAAATAAATTGGGAGTCTGATTTAAGAATAATCTAGTAATTAGACTCCTAGCTTAATAAAGATTAATTTATTGAACCTTTTATTCGACTACATAACTTTTTTCTAGTCTATTTAGAAATAATAGTGGAAAAGACCTATAATGGGGGTGCGACTCGATGAGAAGTTACATGAAATATAACGTGCTAAGTAGCTGCAACCAAGGTTTTCAGAACCGGACCGAAGATCGGACCAGTCAATTGACTGGTTCATGGTTTTATCGATTCGACTGGTTCATGGTTTTATTTGTTCAACTGGTTGAACCGCCCGAATGACTTAATAATTACATCATAATTTCATTTAAATTTTCTAAATATGAGATACAAAATGATACAGCATACTACATACCCCAATGAGCCAAATGAAAGCCATAGTATATCCCAGCCACATTGAAGCCAAAGTAAAAACTCTATACCTAAATGTTGTCACGCAGCAGGCACGGTGAAGGGAGGGGTTGTACGTCCCGTGCTGACAGTCAGCAGGTGCAATGAAGCCTGAAGAATGGCCGATGGAGTTGTGGCCCAAAAGGATGCAGATGTGGCAGCGGCGAGGCAGAAACCCTAAACCGGTGGGAGCAGAAGGATCAAGATTGGAGACTTGCGTGAGTACCGACGCAACACTGCGACTCAGAATCCTTACACGGCAAGGCAGAAACCTTAGATCAGAAGGTGACGTATCAAGCACGCAGGTGGCTAGGTGTGGGCTGCGGAGTCACCAAAGTGTAGCGCAGTGGAACTGTGGAAGGCGGGCGACTCAGAAAGACAGAAACGGAGAAACCGGAAGCCCTAGGAAACCTTGAATCCTCCGCTCCGCTCGCAGTCGTTGGCACATTGCCTCGCTCTCGCGAGTCGCTAGTCTCGCGACCTCGAGCCCGGAGCCCAAATCCGGTTTGACCGGTTAATAACCGGCTCTTCCGGTTCAGTGGTTGAACCAGTTTTTATCAGTCGGGCTTTAATTGATCTTAGTTCTAATATTGAGCCAGACCGGACCTTGGGTCGGTTCACGGTCGAACCGGTCAAACCGGCCAGTCCGGTCCGATTCTAAAAACCTTGGCTGCAACAAATAAGATGACTCGACAAGAAAGTACACTTTTGGCAAGCTAGCTATGGTGCCGGAGCTATGATGGAGCTGTGGTAGGGTCATGGAGCATGCATCATAAAAGAGATACTATGATAGGTTATGGTTAGGGGTGGCAAAGTGAGTTGACTGGTTAGGTTCGGATCAAACTTGAATCTGTTATGACCCAAATAGCCTCAACCCAAGCTCCATTTATTAAACAGGTTAACATTCATAACCCAAGCTGATTCAATTAATAAATGGGTCGAGTTAGCAGATCGACTCGACCTATTTATAGAGTAATTTTTAATAAATGCTTAACTCAAATCTGACCTGTTCACGGATCAAGCCGTATATTGCCACCTTTAGCTCCAATAACTGTAAACCCTAAACCCTAAAACCCTCTTTACTAGGGTCATGGAGCATGCATCATACAAGAGATACTATGATAGGTTATGGTTAGGGGTGGCAAAGTGAGTCGACTGGTTAGGTTCGGGTCAAACTTGAATCTGTTATGACCCAAATAGCCTCAACCCAAGCTCCATTTATTAAACAGGTTAACATTCATGACCCAAGCTGATTCGATTAATAAATGGGTCGAGTTAGCAGATCGACTCTACATGTTTATAGAGTAATTTTTAATAAATGCTTAACTCAAATCTGACCTGTTCACGAATCAAGCCGTATATTGTAGTGTGTAATGACTGTGTTGTTCTCTTGATGTGACAATATAAGTCATGACACTGGAATAGAGGAGTTTTCCAGCAATTGGACATAGGAAAAAAAAAGAAGTAGAAAATTTGAAATTTGAATGATAAGGAATTTTTTTCAATAATTAACAAAATATGTGTAATACTTAATATTTTTATCTTTTCATAGTATGTAAGTTCATTTCTATAGTTTTTTAAATTATTTTATCTTTTTTAGTATTCTTCTTACTCTTTTTATATGTGTAAAACTCAATAATTTAATTTTTCTTATCAGAACTCTAATTGACATACAATATGCATATCCATATTATTAAAGTCGACACTTTCTTAATTTATCTTTAATTAAAATTACTTTAATATTTTTACAAATGCATTCATCCACCTTAATTAATATTCTCATTTATGTTACATTTATTTTATTTATATATTTTTATTTTATAATTTAGGTCTTAATCCTCTATAATATTATTAGGTTTAGAATTTTATTATTATTCTATTAAATTTAACTTTTATTTTGTATAAATTTTTTATTTCACAAAAAATAATTTCCCATATCATAAATAATTAATTTTAGTTGTTATCATAAAAAAAATTGTCTATTATGCAGAAATATTGTTCCCCATAAAATGTTTTTTTGTGCGTAATCGTTGAAAAATTGATTTAAATATAATATCCTCTTTGAGGACAAATGTATTTAAATATACTGTGAACGATCTCACCAATAGCATTAAAATTTTTCTATTAAAAAAATTATTAAAATTTATCTCTATTAAAGAAATAAATTTATCCTTTTATATAAAAAAACATTTATGCGCATAATCGGAATTTATATAAAATTTAGGGGTAATTCCACTAAGGCCCCTGAGGTATACTCGGCATGCCACGCAGGTCCATAATTTTAAAAACATGCCAAACAGGTCCACAAATTTACTATATAGGTCATTGTGGTCCTTCTGTGACAGTTTCCGTTAAATACTGTTAAAATTACGAAAATACCCTTTATATCCTTTCAAATTTTTAAGTCATGTTAATTTAATAATCACGATGTCCCAAGTTCAGTGAAAATCGCTTACCTGAACGAGAGATGGTAACTGTTTGCAGGCGGATGACGTGTGCCCTGATTACGTTCAGTGAGAATAATTACTATCGCGCTTAAGAATTTAAAATATGACATGCCAAATAGGTCAGACAAGTCAAGTGGTTTAAACAGGTCAAACGGGTCGAACGGGTCAAACGGGTTAAACGGGTCAAATGGGTCAAACGGGTCAACTCGGGTTAAACGGGTCAAATATGTCAAACGGGTCAACTCGGGTTAAACGGGTCAAATATGTCAAACGGGTCAAATAGGTCAACTCGGGTTGACTCAGGTTAAACGGGTTGACTCGGGTTTAAACGGGTTAAACGGGTTGAATCAGGTTAAACGGGTTGACTCGAATATAACAGGTTAATTCATAAGTTAATGGATCGACACGGGTTATCTTGGGTCGACACAGGTTAATCACCAATCAAATTGAGTTAACAAGAGAAATCACCGAATGAAATATAATTTTAATAAAATCAGGGTTCTTACCTAACAGAGCCTTGCCGCTGGAAGAAAGATGCACCAAGATGCTAAAACTCAGAGGAGATGTAGAGGTTGTAATTCTTTCTGAAGGTTCTGAGGCCTATTTATAGGGCTCCAATGAACTTATTAGGGCGGGTCCGTCGGCGGTTAGTAGTTGGTGGTTGGGGAGATGATATTAATAGGGCGGGACCCGTTGGTGGGTGAGAAGGTGGAGGAAAGTCAGAGGAGAAATAAATATATCTATATTTTATTCAACTGTTTGCAGGGAATACGTAACAATTATTTTGAAGTCCTCAGATTACATATGTACTTATAGTAAATCCAGAAGAATAAATATTTACATATATACATATATGAATATAAACAGATATTTCTTAGGCGAGTTATTACAGCGTAGGCGTGCGCGCGCAGGCGGCCGGCAACGCACGGCTCCCGGCAGCGCCTGCAAGCCCGAGTGCGCAGGCGAGCGAGTCGGTCGCCGGCGTCCGTGCACACCCTCCGGCATGGCGCCGGCAGCGCGCGTCCTCGCGTCCGCGCAGGCGCCGGCGCGCGCGTCCTCGCGTCCGCGCAGGCGCCGGCGAGCGCGCATCAAGTTCGCGTCCGCGCGTCAGCCCAGGCGCCGGTGCGCGCGCGCGCGGTCGAGCGTTAGCGTGTCGGCGCCGGCGTAGGCGCTAACGCGCTGACGCTCGGACGCAGAGCGCGGCGCAGTTCCTTCGCATCGGGGACGACGCGCAGGAAGTTCGCGCCGGCGACGGCGCGCAGGAAGTTCTCACCGGCGACGGCGCGCAGAAAGTTTGCGCCGGCGAGGGTTCGCGTGTGAGGGTGAGGGGGTAAGATTGTAATTTCACATTTAAAAAAATTTATAATTTTATAATTAAAATTTTTATTTTACGGAATGTTTAACGAAAACTGTTTAAATTGACCTTTAT
>KZ451932.1:2659661-2688992 GCA_002786265.1 Apostasia shenzhenica | reverse complement strand
CGGTGGCTTGCCCAGCTGCGTTTATGTCCACCACCCTCATTTTTAAGGACCATTTAATCCAATAAAATAAGGGGGAGACTATCAGTCAGAATCACAGAAACAGATTATAAAGAAAAGATATTTTATTCATTTCAAAACAGGATTACAAAAGTTTAAACACACGCAGGTCACCCAGAGTAACCTTAGATTGGAAAAACTAAAAAGTTAAGAGCAATAAAAGTGGTTAAGGGTAAATATCAGTGGGTCCATACGGGATGTAGGGAAACATCTTTCTTGGGATTTTGCAGTCTTCTCCTGCGACAGATATTTACCTGAAATTCAACAGTCAGTCACAAAGACCGAAGTAAACGACTCACCTATACCATAGGCCAGGTGAGGTCTTATAGCTCAATTTAACAACAGATAGAATAACAAACTTATGTCCTCACAGTATTATCATGTTTTCATAGCATGCATATATGTTATATATATGATAATAATGAAAATCAGAACCACAGGTAATTCGTCACCAGTGTGACATCAGATTAAACAGGTTCATCAGATACTCACCAGTGACATCAGAATAACAGGATGTAGGTACGTCCCCCACACGACGCCACGCGTCCAGAAGGTGGTTCGTCAACCACCGCGGATCCCAGCTTATCACATCATTTTTATATCTCAGGATACATCGGTCCAGTTTAACCCAGATATAATATCTTGGCACAAAGCCCAACAAATATCGGCACACAAGCCAAACAGAATATCGGCACACAGCCAGAAAAATGCAGAAATGTAGAGTATAGCTCATAGAATATAATTGATATCATTTGATATAAGTCATGTTAATTTAATAATCACGATGTCCCAAGTTCAGTGAAAATCGCTTACCTGAACGAGAGATGGTAAACTGTTTGCAGGCGATGACGTGTGCCCTGATTACGTTCAATGAGAATAAATTACTATCGCGCTTAAGAATTTAAAATATGACATGCCAAATAGGTCAGACAAGTCAAGTGGTTTAAACAGGTCAAACGGGTCGAACGGGTCAAACGGGTTAAACGGGTCAAATGGGTCAAACGGGTCAACTCGGGTTAAACGGGTCAAATATGTCAAACGGGTCAACTCGGGTTAAACGGGTCAAATATGTCAAACGGGTCAAATAGGTCAACTCGGGTTGACTCAGGTTAAACGGGTTGACTCGGGTTTAAACGGTTAAACGGGTTGAATCAGGTTTAACGGGTTGACTCGAATATAACAGGTTAATTCATAAGTTAATGGATCGACACGGGTATCTTGGGTCGACACAGGTTAATCACCAATCAAATTGAGTTAACAAGAGAAATCACCGAATGAAATATAATTTTAATAAAATCAGGGTTCTTACCTAACAGAGCCTTGCCGCTGGAAGAAAGATGCACCAAGATGAGCTAAAACTCAGAGGAGATGTAGAGGTTGTAATTCTTCTGAAGGTTCTGAGGCCTATTTATAGGGCTCCAATGAACTTATTAGGGCGGGTCCGTCGGCGGTTAGTAGTTGGTGGTTGGGGAGATGATATTAATAGGGCGGGACCCGTTGGTGGGTGAGAAGGTGGAGAAAGTCAGAGGAGAAAATAAATATATCTATATTATATCAACTGTTTGCAGGGAATACGTAACAATTATTTTGAAGTCCTCAGATTACATATGTACTTATAGTAAATCCAGAAGAAAAATATTTACATATAATACATATATGAATATAAACAGATATTTCTTAGGCGAGTTATTACCGTAGTCGCTGTCCCTACCTTAGAACAGCACATTGGCTCCAGCGCGCAAGTTCCTAACAGATGAAGGACGAGTTTCATGTCTGGTCTCCCATGTTGGCCTCTTCTACATGATTGAATTTCTCCATAAGAAATTTTTAACAAAGCGGAATAGTACGTTCCGAAGTACCTTCTCCCTTTCGATCAAGGAATTTAACCGCTTTTCCTCATAGGATAAGGTCCTGTGTGTAATAAAATCCTAACGGTTCCATATTTAGTACGTGATTCGGATCAGCTAAACGTACTTTCCTTAAATGATGAATAATGAAAAAAAAAACCATTATGAATTCCCCGCCAGTCTGACGTGGTTAATAGGCAAGCTCATATGCTGCTCTGTCCAATACTGGGCGGATGATTCAAAAAAGTTACCAATGTACTTTGGTTTCAGCTTGCCCTTGATTCCAAAATCAAAATTATCCCTTACCTTGGACGATACCTTTAAAATACATTGCTCCCCAGACCTCAAGTAAATTATTCTCGTCTTTTGTATCAGCATAGCTTTGTCTACTTTTGGGCTGCCAAGAAGTCGTTCCTCGAATTATTTTGACTCTTTTGCCCAAAAGTGACGTTCCAATGATCTCCGCGTCCTAGCATTCTTTTTTCTCCAACTCATCCCAATAAAGGAGTGATCGACATTCCTTCCATATAAAGGCCCTCATACGGAGCCATCTTTGATGCTTGCGTTGATAGCATAATTATATGAAAATTTACTAGAGAGATAGATTATTATTATCCCAATTTTTCTCCAGAAGTCTTATGAGCACCATGCTCTCGCATATCCTTCAAGATTTGAATCTTCTTTCTGATTGTCCATCGCTCTTCTGGGTGATATGCTGTATGAAACTAAGTTTTTGCCCATAGCTTTTTGAAATTGACCACAGTCTGGAGCCAAAACGTGGGTCTCTATCTGATATAAAGATGTTGGGAACCCGCATGAAGTCGCCACTATTTCATCAATGTATAATTTAGCCCAAGTGCTGACAGAGGAGGAGTCATTTTCGATAGTAGAAAGTGGGCAGATTTTGTCAATCTGTCTCACGATCAACCAGATAGCATCGCATCACTTATAGATTTTGGTAACCCACAAACAAAATCATTTATATTTCCCATTCCAAGTAGGGATTTCTAAAGCGTTGAAGCAATCCTCCTGGTCTTTTGATGTCTAGTATTCACTCTTTTGGCAAACTAAACAACGACTCTATGAAGTTAGCAATATCCATTTTTCAAAATCCCTGGCCACCAAAATTGCTCCCGTAAAATCTTGATACATGTTATCCTCCAGGGTGGATTGAATATCCCGCACTGTGTGCTTCACTAAGAATTTCCCTTCTAAGCTCTAGGGAATAGGAACATAGATTCGACTTCGAAATCGAAGAAATACCGTCAGATCCTATCATAAATTTCTGGATTATCTTCTTTCATACGCTCGAGTAATCTTAGTAATCTCTGAACTCTTCTGCGGCTGTTTTGATCTTTTCATGCAGATTTGGTTGTATACAGGAGATAAAAGCCTAACTACTCCTTGATCATCACTTAATTCGCGTCTCTATCTGTAAGTTGCTTCTATTTCTTTTAATAAGTGCGCTCCTGATCAGTAAGAATATTACTGTAGAATTTTCGGCTAGTGCATCAGCAACTACATTAGCTTTCCCGGATGATACTTGAATATCTACTATCATAACTTCAACAACTCTAGCCATCTTCGTTGCCTTAGATTTAGTTCCTTTTAGTGAAAATTATACTTTAACTACTTGTGATCTGTGAATATATCACATTTGGTCCGTATAAAATAATGCCTCCAGATGTTTAAACAGGCAAAGATAACTGCAAGCCAACTCAAATCATGCGTAGGTAATTGACTTCGTGATTCTTTAATTGTCAGATGCGTAAGCTATAACTTTATCACACAACCATGCAATCAACAGACACACCTAATCCTTACCGAAACCAAGCATCACTGATAAACACAAAGTTTCAGACAATATATAGGAACAGTCAAGACAGGGAAGCAAAGAATGATAACACATCCTTCTTACATTCTTGCAAGAAACTATCATCGCAGGGACTTATTGACCACTCAAATCTATAATACTCTTAGAGATATAATTCGAAGTAAAGATAAAGGGACGCAATAGGCGACATCATTCGAAAATCCTATCCGAGACAAACCCTTCACAACAAGACTAAGTTATGCCGCTAGACCAAAAGGAAACTATCTAATACTTCAAAGTTAACGATAATGAATAGCATTATTGAGGCCAAATCAACAAGAATAGCTTGTCAATTTTTAGATAAATCGTACACAACACTATATCCAGATGAGTAAATGAAAATATGCTAGAAAGACCACTTTGTAACCAAAATATCAACATTGCTGAAAACATTAGGCAATAAAATTTCTATATAATCCCTTAGTACCTCAAAAGCCAATTATATAGATGTCCGCAAACATAGACTCTATCTTCGCATAATAATATAAAGATAGTCATCGATGAACAAAATAAATAAATTTATACACAGGATAAGTTGGCCAATATTCGGATAATCATTCACAAGATCCATGAAGAATAACATGCAGAAAGAAGCACTTGAGTAAATCCAAAAGACCATGACTACAAACTCATGAAATGCACAACCTAAATCGAAAGCTAGATCTTGAACAATATCCTGTACCACGAATACGTAACTCTGAATGATAGCACAGATCAAGTAAGTCAATTTTGAAAAATACCATTAGCGTTCTTCAAAACTGATACAAGAACCGTCAACTAATACACTAGGCAATGGGTAATTTGTTTATTTATAATAATCCTTATATAACCTACCCAGAATAAACGATAACATAATCTTAAAGACGCCATCAATTCTTCTTGGCACCAATAATACAGGAAAGCACCCACGGAACACACTAGGTCGAATACAATCCAAGATTACAGCATCTCTTGTAATTGCTTCTCAATTCCACATAAAACTCTTTAATTGCGGTTGGTCCATTCGGCGGTAGGGCTGCCTATTGCATATAGGAAGGCAGATGCCGGGATAGTATCATATAGTAAATCCACTTCTTCTCTCCCGGTGGTAATCCCGGAAGTACGATACTAGCACACCACCTCTCAGTAAGAATTCTCTAACAATTTATATCAATCACTTCTAGTATCATTTCTTTACGGTGTCGACTTCAATGTAAGACTAAATAAAGACTTCACAACCTTATCCCTTAACAACTACTTTAGCATATTAGTAAAGGAATATAATATCAAAACAATCCTTCTATACCTTGAGAAAAGGACTAAAGTTATCACCAAGGAAGTAGAAGGAAAAATATCTTACCTAGCAGCACCAAAATCAATCTCAGCATTGCCAAGTTCTATCAACCAAATCCAATAGCCTAAACAAGAAATATGTCAAAATCCTTATATAGAAAGGGCCAACCTCCAAGTATTTGCGAGGCAAAGAATGTAATTCGAAGTGAATAATGTCACAGTTCCGGGACTATATCAATCAACCTACTAGCCCACAAAATCTCTGAAGCAAGATATACCGGAAACAAAAAATATAAGAGTTCTAGACAATCTTAAGATAAAAATTTTATTACTGAAGTTGCAAACCAGACCAAGATAAATGAATGGTAGATCAACAGAACTCAAATAAACTTGAATGCAACGATAATCCAGAAACATCTATAAGATTGTACGTGTAACGATCTAGGAACGAATCGATAAAGAGAACCCAGAAGCAATTGAGTACAATTGTGACCTAAGAGTTCAGAGAATCACAGACCCAAACAAACACTCCTTCGGAAATTAATCGAGACAATCTTTTATGATAATATCTTTTACCACATCTAAACCACAGCTCTGGTCACTCTTACGGAGACCACTTACAAAGTAGGATGGTGATCACACCACAACTTATTACAACAAAACTTCACACCCAACTATCTAGTTGACATTCCATTCAATATCCTCACTTATTCATATTCTCAAAACTTCATTAGATATCTTAACTATGCTCATAATCCTTGGACCTTATTGGAAGCTTTTTGTAAATGTTAAGGACCACAGTGACCTATATAGTAAATTTGTGGACCTGTTTGGCATGTTTTTAAAATTGTGGACTTGCGTGACATGCCGAGTATACCTCAGGGGCCTTAGTGGAATTACCCCTAAAATTTATCCTTCGTTGAAAAGCTTTTATTAATTTATTAATTTATTATTTTTATTTAATTATTTAAATATAAACATCTCCCCTATAAATACCAAAAAAATAAGTGTGTTTATTATATTTAAAAAATTACTAATTAATTATAACAAAATTTTTTAAACACTAACTTGAATAATAAATTTAGTTAAATAAGATTTAATGAACATAAATAAATATCTAATATATTTGTAAACATAATATATATATATATAGAGGCCTATTAAATGCTAACTTCTCCAAAAGATTAATTAAATGAACATATTTAATTAACTTTTTCGAGAAATTAGTATTTTATTTTATTTTTATAATTAATTAATAATTTTTTTGAATATAACAAATATACTATTTTACTTTATATTTATAGGAGAGATGTTTCAAAAGTATATTCAAATAATTGAATAATATTATAATTTAAAAAATTAATAAAAACAGAAGTCATCCATATTATGATAGACGATTTGTTTTCAAAAAGGTTGCCCATGCCACAGGCAACTTCTGATAATTAAAAGTTGTTAGTTGACAGCATCGACTTAACGACGCTAGAAACATGCGGTCATTATAAATTTTTTTAATTATACTTAAATTTGTAAATTAATTAATTATTCTTATTTTAGAAAAAACATCTCCATTACTTTGAGATGCAATTTCTGATGAGAAAAAAAATTGAGTTTCAATATTTTTTTTAATGATTTACAATAGGATAAATTCCATTTAGATTTTTTAGATTTAAATATAATATCACATAATTTCATGCTTTAAGGCCCTGTTTGGCGCGAGGATCAAAATCAGAACTAAATAGTACTAATTTAAAAAACAATAATAATTATAAAAAATAATTTTTTTAAATTATTCTATACAAATTTTAATATAAAAAATAATATTTTACTTAATATACTCAATAATTTTTAATAAAAATATAAATTTTATTTCACATTTTAGATCAAAATACTCGATTCAAATATTTTAGTCTAAAATGTGAAATAAAATTGATATTTTTATTTTGAATTATTGAGTATGTAAAGTAAAATAATATTTTTTATATTAAAATTTGTGTAGAATGGTATAAAAATTTATTTATTATTATTATTATTATTTAAATTAGTACCAATTTAGTCCTATTTTAGTCCTGGTTTGATCTTGAGCCAAACGTGACCTAAAGTTTTACTTTATAGGACCTTGGTATCTGATATATTAGTTTGAATTTTTTATTACTTTATAGTACTAATTTTATTATTTTTTTATTATCGATAATCACCAACTAGAGAGAGGAAGAGTGATGGAGAGAGAGGGAAGGAAAAAAATAGATGATGGATATTAAAGTAATTTTATAATTTAAAAATTATTAAAAAGTTACTTTTTATTTTTCAATAATTATAAATGAAATTATTGAAACATAAACTAAAGAACTTTATTGAGTTGGTTTTATAGTGGTAGAGAGAGAAAAAAAATGAAACATGAATATTAAAGTACTTTTTATTTTTTAATAATTATAAATGAAATTATCTAAACATGATCTCAAGGACTTTATGTTTTGTTCTTATAAAAGTTTATTGAGAAGTAAACTTAATTTACATTTCAAGTGTTAAAATTTTAAAAATATTTTTATCAAAAAATATAAATAGACATAATTAGAATAAATCCAGAGGGCAACACACACGGCCACATACACCTCCTCACCCTGGTCCAGACTCACTCTGAATCTCTGATGCCTCCTACTAGCCTGGATCTGAATCTCGCGGATTTCGTGCCCAATTCCCTCCTATATTTATTCCCCGCCACCGGAATCCGTGGGAAGAACGGCAGCTGGAGGCGGCGTTGGACTCGGAGCGCGGCCTCCGTCCCTCCCCCAACCCGTCTCCCCTGCTCTCCCCTCGCTCTCTTCACATAAACATTCCCAAGTTCAAGGGACCCAAGTAGGAGCTTTCACAGATGGAGCGCGCCAGAAGAATCGCCGGCCGCGCCATCCTCAGCCGCCTCGTCGCCCGCGCTAAGCAGTCTCCTCCCGTCCCTGCCTCTCCCTCCCGCCTCCTCTCCCACGCCCCCGCCTCCCGCCGGCGCGTCCCCGCCCATCTCCACAACCAGGTTCGATCAATCTCGTTGGACACCCTCCGCCCCAGCGACACTTTCCCCCGCCGCCATAACTCGTGCCAGCCGGACGAACAGACCCGCATGGCCGAGTCCTGCGGCTACCCTTCCCTCGACGCACTCATCGACGACACCGTGCCCAAAGCTATCCGCATCCCGGAAATGAAGCTCCCCAAGTTTGACGCCGGGCTCACGGAGAGCCAGATGATTTCCCACATGAAGCGCCTCGCCGCCATGAACCGCGTTTTCAAATCCTTCATCGGGATGGGGTACTACGGCACCCACGTTCCCGCCGTCATCCTCCGCAACATCATGGAGAACCCCGGATGGTACACGCAGTACACCCCTTACCAGGCGGAGATCGCCCAGGGCCGCCTCGAATCCCTCCTCAACTTCCAGACCATGATCGCCGACCTCACCGGACTCCCCATGTCTAACGCCTCTCTCCTCGACGAGGGCACCGCCGCCGCCGAGGCCATGGCCATGTGCAACAACATCCAGCGCGGCAAGAAGAAGACATTCCTCATCGCGTCCAACTGCCACCCTCAAACCATCGACATCTGCCGCACTCGCGCCGCCGGATTCAATCTCATGGTCAAAGTCGCCGACCTCGGCGACATCGACTATCGCTCCGGCGATGTCTGCGGCGTGCTCGTCCAGTACCCTGGGACCGAGGGGGAGGTGCTTGATTACGCCGATTTCGTCAAGGACGCTCACGCCCATGGTGTGAAGGTTGTCATGGCGTCGGACTTGCTCGCCCTCACCGTGCTCAAGCCCCCTGGCGAGCTCGGGGCTGACATAGCCGTGGGCTCTGCGCAGAGGTTCGGCGTGCCCATGGGCTACGGCGGCCCCCACGCCGCCTTCCTCGCGACCTCTCAGGAGTACAAGAGGATGATGCCGGGGAGGATCATAGGCTTGAGCGTGGATTCCTTTGGGAAGCCGGCTCTGCGAATGGCTATGCAGACCCGCGAGCAGCACATTCGGAGGGATAAGGCCACCAGCAACATCTGCACTGCTCAGGTGAGCTATGTTCTTATTTTGTTATGATTCTGTTCAATTGGAATGCTAAATTTTGGTTTGCAGGCCTTGCTCGCAAACATGGCTGCAATGTTTGCGGTGTACCATGGACCGGAAGGACTGAAGGCGATAGCGGAGAGGATTCATGGCCTTGCTGGTGTTTTTGTTCATGGCTTGAAGAAGCTGGGAACGGTGGAATTTCAAAATCTTCCATTTTTCGATACAGTGAAGATTAAGTGTGCCGATGCTAAGGCTATAGCAGATGCTGCTAACAAAAAGGAGATGAATCTGAGGGTTGTAAACTCCAACATAGTAAGTGGGCCCCTTTGAAAAGATGAAGAAACAAATTATGTTTTTTTTTTTTTATGAGCCTTTGATGATTTGAGTTCTTATGGGAAAACAGATAACTGTTTCCTTTGATGAGACTACAACCCTTGAGGATGTTGATAAGCTGTTAGAGGTTTTTGCTGATGGAAAGCCAGTGAGTACTCCTTGTTATGAGCCAAAAGGAGCATTATTTCCTTTCTGTTATTTTATCTCACTTCAAGTTCTTAATTTTATGAAAATTTTAGGTAAATTTCACAGCTGAATCTCTTGCTTCTGAGGTTCAATCTCCAATCCCCAAGGGGCTGGTTAGAGAAAGCCCGTATTTGACGCATCCAATCTTCAATTCGTATGAATGTTCACCCTGAAATTTTACTTACTGTGAATGAGATGCTTCAGTAGTATAAAGCACTTTCCTGGTTTGTTGTAGGTACCACACAGAACATGAGTTGCTTCGTTACTTGCATAGGCTCCAAGAAAAGGATCTTTCACTATGCCACAGCATGATTCCACTTGGTTCTTGCACTATGAAATTGAATGCGACAGTCGAGATGATGCCTGTGACCTGGCCTGAATTTGCAAATCTCCATCCATTTTTGCCGCCTGAGCAGGCTCTAGGATATCAGGTAATGGCTGTTTTAATTTGTTAAATCCATTCTAAATGTGAAACCTGAGAGAATCTTCTTCCTGTTTTCTTTGCAGGAAATGTTTAATGATCTGGGTGACCTCTTGTGTAAAATTACAGGATTTGATTCATTCTCTCTGCAGCCCAATGCTGGTGCTGCCGGAGAATATGCAGGGTTAATGGTTATACGTACTTACCATTTGGTAGGAGATGTTACTTTACTCTTAAGGCTTTCAGTACTATTTTTCTTGTAGTGTTTATAGTTTATCTGTTTGATGTGAACTGCAGTCAAGAGGCGATAGTCATCGCAATGTCTGCATTATACCTGTTTCAGCTCATGGAACCAATCCTGCTAGCGCAGCTATGTGTGGGATGAAGATTGTTTCTGTTGGAACTGATTCTAAGGGAAACATCAACATTGAGGAACTGAGAAAGGCTGCTGAAGCACATAAAAATGATTTGGCTGCTTTGATGGTAGGCATAATTGTTTAACGGTTCTGGGTATTCTTTTTCAGTGGATATAATATACTGAGGAACTTTTACCCCTCAAAGTTGGGTAAAGAATGATATCATAAGAAAATACAAGAGAAAAAACAACAAATCGCTTTTGGTGCTTGATTGAATTTATGATAGTAGAGAGGTATGCTTAATCGAACAGTCTAAATACATAATGTATACCAAGCTGTGAGCAATTCATTATAATCTAATTTTACTCTCTAAGTTTATTTTCACTCTCTGTGGAGACTGTTATTGAATATTTAGCTGCAAAGGTTTTAAGCTAAATTTTTATATAGCAGTGCAATAGTTGTTTCTAATGTGGATATTCACTATAAATATGCTCGTTGTTTTGCTGTTGCTCAGGTTACATACCCTTCCACTCATGGAGTGTATGAAGAAGGCATTGATGAGATTTGCAAAATAATCCATGACAATGGAGGTCAAGTCTACATGGATGGTGCCAACATGAATGCTCAGGTTTAGTACTGTAAATAATTAGTAAATATAATCGGCATCAAGCAGTGATGTAGTTCATATAAGGACCACAAAAAGACTTCTGTTTTCTTTGATTAGGTAAAGATGGTACTTTCGGTGTTCGGAAGTATGTATCAGTGTTTAATTAGTTTTAATTTTATTCGGATCCATTGTTAGTTGTACTGAAATCTGTTTTCATATTTTGTATTCTTTTCTGAGCATTTCAATCGGAGCATATCTTTATAATTGTCCTATAGCTGTTTTTGTGCTGTGTTCTAATTGTATTTAGAAAGAAACTTAGGTATGAAATTTCCATTGAATTGTACATCAGGTGTTGAAATTTCTGCCAGTTTTAAATTAAAATTTCCTGAAGTTAGTGCAGCATAATCTTTTTGATTTTATAGGTTTTATTGAATTTATAGGTTACTTATTTAGACTATAAGAAATTAAAGTACAGTCTTTAAAGTTGTTCTATGTATTTGCCGTGATACTGTGCATAAGCCATCGTGCACTTGAATGCATAGAGTTTTACATCATGTGCATTCTTCCATTATCTGTACCTTTATTATGACTCGACGAATCATCACTGTTGTGGCCAGCTACTTTACCTCTTTTTGATGTGTTCCAAATATATTATGCTCTATATGTTGTTAGCACTGTCCTTCCACACTGATTTGCAGGTTGGATTAACAAGCCCTGGATGGATTGGAGCAGATGTGTGCCATCTCAACCTCCATAAAACATTTTGCATTCCACATGGTGGAGGTGGCCCAGGCATGGGACCAATTGGTGTGAAGAAACACTTGGCACCCTTTTTGCCTTCACATCCTGTGGTAAGATACCTAAATCGATATGGAATATGTGATAAAAGTTGCATTTCTATACAATCATGATACATTCATTGGTAAAGTAGAAATTTTTGATTCATTACTTGCTTATAACAGAAATCATTTGCACTGTTATTTTTAAAGTTTTAATGAACTTATGGTTTGTCCTCTATATAGATCATTTTGACTATACTCCATCTGTTGTCTACATGCAATCAACTTTGTTGTTCATTCAGGATTTTTTATTGTAATTCAGACATCGCATGGATTTTATAATTGCATTGATATGCATCTCATGTCTGTTCACCTGAACTAATTTCGAATTCTAATAGAAACAGTGTTTCTTTCAAGCAACTAATCACGTCACATTGCAGGTCTGAAAATTGAAATTATCAGCAACGTGGATATGACAAAGGATCTAATACTAATTTATATATTTGCATTGCAATATCACAATAGGATTGTAATCAATCTAAAAAGAAGTCCTCACTGAGAAAATAAAGCGGTCCAGGTTCAAATGTCTATCAGATTGTCAAATACTACTTTATATAATTTATATAAGACTGAAGCCTACTAAAAATCTGAAGTCTGTAACTAGACAAAACTACTAGCAAAATAGATAAATTTAGCTTGAAACTCTTTAGTGACCTCGTCAAATTAAGATGCATTCTCGTGCTTTGTTGGCTCAGCTAATAGGTGATCACGATAAGAAAAATTATACAATTTAAGTTTGTAGAGCAAGCTTAGCAGGTACACATACGCGCTAAGAAAGTTTGTTAAGAAAAGCAAGACTTTAAACTTAGATTCAAGTAAAAAACTGTTATTTCCATTCATGTAACAGCTATAATTAATAAAAGGCAACATAATGGCAATTAAGCACATTGCCATCAAGGTATGTAAAGATCTTATGTCTGTAAGTGGTTTTACCCCAGGACAATCAGAGGACTTCCACCCATCGGAATTAGTAAGAGCATTTTTATGTGTTAGAATCAACAAGAGATATACTCTGGAAAGATTATTCAAATCAATGTGATATAATTTTTTTATACTTTGCATATTTTTTATGTAAAATCCACTAGGCATAAAATATGCATATCGTTCTGTTACATACTGAAAAATGGTTGAATTGTAACTCAGCCACAATGAATGAAAGTTTACTAATCTAACTAAGCATAGATCAAACCTTAATTTCACTTCATAATTCAAAGATACGCCCCTCAACTAGAGAGTACATTTATCCCTTAGCAAATATGGTACATACCTCAACATACATTACTAGAATCAACCAAACATCAAGCTTTTCAAGGTTATAGATGGTCTCACACTAAATAAATTTCATTATCAGTGAGATTTGAGATACTAGTTGTATTAAAAAAATTGTAATTAAGAATTCCTTTTTTATATCACATTCTAATAATGTTATATTTTATTTTTTGCAATAAAGAATTCCGTTTTTTTGTCACATTCCAGTAATATTATGTTTTATTTTTTGTAGTAAAGAATTTCTTTTTTATATCATATTCCAGTAATGTTATGTGTTATTTTGTTGAAATAATGGATCATAACTTATTCTAATTAAATCATATTATTTTGTTTTCCTTCGATCATACTAGTTTTTATCTAATAATTTTCATCATCTTTTGTGATCTTGGGTTGCTGAGAGATTTATCAATGGCTAAGTGACAGTGAGATTTACAAGATAAAGCATAGATGTACCAAGAATGAAATTATTTATGTGGTTAATTGCTGAAATGTCTTTATAGTTAATCCCTATTTTTTAGTTACATTTTGGTCCACAATTTTTGAAAAACTTTTTGATGTATCCCTATAGTTTACCTAATATTACAAACAAGTTTTTTCACAGTTATCACTAGCATATTTTCAATTTTTTATTCATATTTCTTCAAAATTTCAAAATATGCCATTCTCTCATATTCTCTATTATTGCTATCTTCACATTTTGGCCTCCTCATTGCCGCTACCACCCTCTTTCGATCGCTCTGCTTTCCAGAGTCATCCTCTATCGCTAGTGCCATTTTTAGAAAGAGAGAGAGAGAGGGGGGCAGCCCGCCTCCTTTGCCTGCTTTTCTGTGAGAGCAGGAGTGAGAGAGAGAGAGTGAGTGAGAGTGACAGAGAAGGGCGAGGTGAGAGAGAGTGGGCAGAGAAGAGGCGAGGGTAAAATTAGAATTTGAAAAATTAAGAAATAGAATATTCTATAAATATTTATGGAAATCATCAGTTCAGACCTTTTATATAGTAATCATAATTTGCAGGAATTTTTATTGTTACAAAGTTTTTAAAATGGGAATCTATCTAAGGGGGCGTTTGGTTCGATATTATCTTGGTGTTATGTAATGTAGATGTCATGACATTTAGATGTCATCTTTTGACTAATAATTTTATAATCTAATAGAAGATTTTTTTAGATGTTATTAAACCAAATAATTACTTTCTCTTAGATAACATAACATAACATCAAGATAACATTGAACCAAACGCCCCCTAAAAGTTTTTTAAAATCATGAACCAAAGTATAATTAGAGGTTCACTATATGGACCTCTTAGTAATTAACCCTTATTTATTTATTTTTAAGTTTATTTTCATTTTTAATTAGATTTTTTATTAAAAATACATGCAAGTGTATGCTCAACATGCCTTTGCCAAGTCCCAAGTTCCGAATCAGAAAAGTAGAAGATTGTGTTAGGTAGTTGATAGTTAGCATAAAACTTATCGAGCAATTATAATATGATTTTTTTAACAAATTACATTAAAACTAAGATATTTCTTAGAAGTGACACGCGATATTGTTTAAATGTAATGAAAAATATGCAATGATTACTACATCAGCTAGTGGGTGCAGTGATAAGTGAGCAAAAATTTTCATATCATGGATGTATGCAGGTAAAGGAGCTAGTCCATGACACCAAGATAAAATTAAAACTTAAAATATAGATACTTTGACAAGCAAGTTAAGAGAGTTGATGGATATTATAATTCATAAGAAGTATTTTATGCTTTTAGAAAATAAAATTAGTGAGAAAAAAAGTCAGAAATTGATAGACTAGGTTTCAAACTTTAGTACTTAGATAAAATAAAGATTAGGAATGCGGTATGTATAATTTTGAATAAGAGTTTAAAAGATGATATAAAAGTCAAAAGAAATAGAGATGGAATAATAGTTTTAAAAATTGTAATTTGTGGAATCACTTTTAATGTTACAATTGTGTATGCCCTCAAATAGATTTGAATGTGAGTTCTACATGATTTAATAGACTTGATCTAAGGGATATCTTAGGAGGAAAAGATATTTATTGGAGAAGATCTAAATGGGTATATTGAAAGTGTTGTCAAAAAATTTAATATCATTTATGATGAATATGATTTTCGGAAGATTAATAAGAATGGTAAAATAATTTTAGAATTTTTTTTAGTGGTAATTCTATTTAAGCCCTCAAGGTTTGCTTATTTGGACACAAAAATTCACAAATCTCAAAACATACCATTCAGGTCCACAAAAAATATTACATGAGACATCGGGGCCCATCCGTGAAAGAATCTGTTATGTATTGTAAAAATAACAAAAATATCCTTTCTTAATCTGTTAATTTTCAAAATATGCCATTGAGATTGCCGCCTGTGCCGGTCGCTCGCTAATGGATGCCGGAGCGCATGGCCGCATGTAGGCCGCCATTGATGGGAAGCCTTGCGCTCGAGGACTCGTGCAGGCGGCCAGCGTGAGGACGCCGGCTCTCGGGGCCGCGCGCAGGTGGCCCACGTGCGGACGCCGGCGCTCGGGGCCGCGTGCAGGTGGCCCACGTGCAGACACGGCGCTCGAGGCTGCACACGGACGCAGTGCTTTGGTGCGCGAACGCCGGCGGTCAAGCGCTACCGGCCGCTTGCGCGCCGACGCCGATGCCTGGACGCCGGCAAGCGAGGCGGCGTGCTGCGGCAACCCATGCAAGGACACCGCAGCCGCGCGCTACCGGCCGGCGTCTAAGCGCACTGCCGACCTCCTGCGCTCGGACGCCGGCCGGCAGTGCCGCCGGCGCTCGAGGCCGCGCGGCCCGTTCGCGGACGCACTGCGCGCTAGAGTAAAATTGTAATTGAAAAAATATTTAATTTTATTTTTTGATGAAATAATTTTATTTTAAATGAAAAACGTTATATTGGACCTAATTGGAAGCTTTTTGAAAATAACTAGGACCCTGGTAAACTATATGATAATTATTGTGGATTTGGACGGTTTGATTTAACATTTGTTGACCTGGACGACAAATTAGACAAACCTCTGGTGCCTAAGTGAAATTACTCTTTTTTTTAATTTATGACTTTATGATTGTTAGTGCTTGGTTCAATAAAAGATATGAGTATGTAATCACTTATAAGAATGAGAATTTAAGAACGTAAATTGATTATTTCTTTGTAGGAAAATGTAATTGCTTGGATTGTAAAACCTGTAAGGTTATTTCAAGTAAAACTTGACTATCCTAAATCGACTAATTGTCTTAGATTTTAACATAAAAAGTAGAAGAAAGAACAACTGAAACGGTGTCTTTGAATTTAATGTTGAAATCTACAGAATGAGAATAGAGATATCGTTAAAATGAGAGTTTTAAAAGTTGGGCAGTGGGATATTAAGAGGCAAAGTGATCATATGTGAATGACGATTGTTAACTACATTCGTACGGTGACAACAGGTGTGGAATTTAAGGAAAAGCTATAGCAATAAAAATGCTTGGTGGTTAAATGAAGATGTACAAAAAAATTAAATAGTAGAAGATTTTTTATAATGATTAGTGTAAATGCAAGATCAAAAAGATTGAGAAAAATATATAGTTTTTGATGGGAGTTCAAGAAAATAGTTTATAATACAAAGTAGCAGGAGGTTGTCGGAGGTCGGTAGTGACCAACTATGGGGGAGACTCTCTTGTCTCATTCTAATAGGATTTCAACTCACTAAAAAAACTAACCTAATTTCCCAATCTATACTATATATACTTTAAACTCATTAATCTTCTCCCGTGATATCTAACAAACTCGTTCCCCATCATGAATTTAAGGGCCTCTAGATCTAGCCATCCATGTAGAATCAAATTGATCCAAATGGTGAAAGAAATACAGATGGTGGGCTACACTTGAGCCTAGGTTGAAATAGAACCCCGACAAACAAAAAAAACTCCCAAAATTCCCTCATCCTCCCTAAAAGCCCGAACATAATATATTTATTTATGTTATAATAATATGTAATATAATATAATATATGTAATAATAATAAGAGATGATGATAGTCGTCCCGACTCCCGAGGGACGTGGGATGTCGTGGTCAACATCGGTACCAGGAACACTCCGCATTAACATGTAAATAAATGGCTACCAAATTATGTTTCTATCTAGACAATATTGCTTTTAATAATCCTTCTAAAACTTGAATAATGCTCTACTTGACCATATTGAAAGTTGACACAACATTAATCAAGCTATTGATTTCCTCCTGTGCGATTCTGTTATGTCATTCTTGGTAGAATTAAATATATCATGCTGTGCTTATTCTTCAGGTGGCAACTGGTGGCATACCGTCCCTTGAAAAAGCCAAGCCGCTTGGCACAATTGCTGCAGCTCCATGGGGATCTGCTCTTATCTTGACCATTTCGTATTCATACATTGCCATGATGGGATCTGAAGGGCTTACAGATGCCTCAAAGACGGCTATTCTGAATGCAAACTACATGGCCAAGCGTCTAGAGGTACATGTTCATGAAGCTTATAAATGTTATTAGCGTTATGAAACATAATCTGATTGCATAATTATGCTACAGAAGCATTATCCCATTCTCTTCCGTGGTGTCAAGGGAACAGTTGCCCATGAGTTCATTGTTGATTTGAGAGGATTCAAGGTATAGAACCTGTTAAACATATTATAACATTGATTTACCTCTTCAGATCTCAGCTTTTGAATCTGACAACCTTCTGCATTGTAGCATACTGCGGGTATCGAGGCTGAAGATGTAGCCAAGCGCCTAATGGATTATGGATTCCATGGACCGACAATGTCTTGGCCTGTTCCAGGCACTCTTATGATCGAACCCACTGAAAGTGAAAGCAAAGTAATGAAACCAAAGAATTTCTCTATCAAAAATTTCCATGTCCTTGACCATCCTTTTCATGAACTCATTATTTTATCTTACAGGCAGAGTTAGACAGGTTCTGTGATGCGCTAATTTCCATTAGAGAAGAAATCGCAGCCATAGAGAATGGGAAGGCTGATATCAACAACAATGTCCTGAAGGTAATGTTACCCGGCATTCGTTATGTCAATACTTTGTGAATTAGCATGCATCCAATCTTCTGAATAGTTTGCTATTTGATAAATGTTATCTTCTAAATGTACCCCAAAACATGCACATGATTCAAGTATTTTGTTAATTCCAATCCTGTTCCTCTCCAAATTTCACTATGCATTAGCTTGGCTTATGATTATAACACTATGGACAGGCGAGAATGCTTATGAAAATAGTACGTAATATAGACTAAATGCATGACTGAATGAATTTACGATCAATAATGATACAACAGTGTATAACAGAATGTTATCCGATGAAAGATAACATTGGAGTGTTAGCTGAAAGGGGTCATTCTAATATGTTAGATGTACAGCTAGAAGATAATAACTCACTGTTCCACAGGGAGCTCCTCATCCACCATCCATGCTCATGGCTGACACATGGACTAAGCCATATTCCAGGGAGTATGCTGCATTCCCTGCTCCATGGCTCAGAGGGGCCAAGTTTTGGCCTACCACAGGTGAATATTGCTTATAATTCTCTTCTTCCAGTCAACATTTCAGTCGTTCTAAACCACGCTATGACGGTATCAGGTCGTGTCGATAATGTGTACGGTGACCGCAACCTGATCTGCACGCTCCTCTCCGTATCGCAAATGGCTGAGGAGCAGGCAGCTGCCACTGCATGAGCCCAATGGATCATCTTACAGGTTACTCTTTGAAGAGGAGACCCTCCTGAAGGGTATCCCTCACTTAAACTGTAAATATTATATTGTTTGTGTGTAATTTGTGCTACAAGCAGCCACCAATGTTGTAGCTATTCATTTGTCTTTAAAAATAGTCAATGGGATACATTTTAAGGCGTCAGTAAATTATTCTGTGAATTTCTTTCTTCAAAGTTAAATTAAAAAAAAAGTAATATTGAAGCCTGCCAGCCTATAGATAGAAATAGTATAACATAATATCAATAAAGTGTTGATTTAAATGCCTTTTTAATTTTTTTAAGTTATGTACCTTGGAGCTTAAGTTCGGGATAATATATAATTGATTGATACTAATAAAACTTAGCAGCTTTAAGTTAATAGGTCAAAATATAGGTATTTCAACAGATTTTGTGTTCTTGTTAATGTTTTTTTCCGCATATAAAGAATTTTTTATTATATTTTATTTAATATTAGAATAAATATATATTATTAATATATTTATTTTATGTATATATAATTTATTTAATTATAAATTTAATGATATATTTCAATTTAATTATATTTATATTATCATTGAATTTAATATTTATTGTATTATTAATATATTTATAGTAACTATATATAATAATTATATTTATTTGTATTATTGTTGACGTGAGATGTAGGGGATCCCAGAAACACAGAGAGAAAAGAAGAGAGAGTCCCGAGAGACGGTGGCACGCAGTGAGTTAAGTCTTTTGATTGAGGCATAGATGAGAATAAAATACATCCAGAGCAACACACAGATTTAAGGTGGTTCAGGGAAGAAATCCCTTCGTCTACCAAGCGGCCGGGTGATTGATTTCACTAGAGAAAGGAAAAGGGTAGTCGAAAGGACCAGTACAATGAGCTAACAGAAGAAAGAGAGTTTTCTTTTATCTCAAGCTCTTGTTTACAAAGGTGATAGAAGAAGAATTTAGCTCTCCGAATAAAAGGTTTGTTCTCCCCTTGAAGTCTGTTCAAGAGTTTTTATAGGCAACGAGTGGCACAGCCTCATCCTGTTTTTCCAGAAGGGAAAGGAATAAACAAACGCTGAGCTATCGGCTTTTGGGGGAACCAGTAGCAGCAAAAGGAGAGCTAGGCTTTTTGATCTTTAGTATTGCTTCTAGGGATCCGTGATGGCTGAAGCATGCGGGTCCTTGATTTGCGTGTCTAGAAAAAGTGTCTTGTACGGGAAACGACGCGGTCGGGCCACACCGACTGCGACAGGTGCAACTGAGGATCATCGTCATCGATGTTTGCTAGAGGTGATTCTGGATCATCGTGGATGATGTTTAACCGAACCCGCTGGTCGAAGTTTGACCGAGGTTAGGGATCTACAAAAATAATAATCAGGTTAGTAGCCAAGCGCCACGTGTATGGTTGTGGTGCAGTGCTGGTGCTACATGCCAACATTAGCCCCCGGCATGCTGGGGCGCGAACATTTATGTGAGTCCTGGCATGTGAACCATGATAGTGGTGAACGCGCTGCCTAAAGTCTGCATGGATAAAGTCAGGGGAGCACCCTGACGTTTCTCATCATCCCTTGGATTCCTGCAAGAAAAGGAAGAAAGGAACAATTAGTGAGATGACGGAGCAAAAGAATAAGGCTAACCTGGTATCTAAGGAGCAGGCCTCCTCCGGAACTCCCTCTTGAGAAGGAGAGGCATTGCTTCGCCCTGCTGGTGCTATGAACCAAGCAGAATATTTGATCTGTAGACCACAAAATATTGATATCGATGTTTTTCATGATGAAGGAAACATCGATGTCGATATTTTGGAGGGCAATTTCTGAAGAGTTGGCTGATCGTCGATTCCGATGTCACAGAAACCGCGGTCGAGCTTAAGTTGCCACATTCCTTACCTGTAGATTATGTACACAAGGAAGGAGAGTTTGGAGCATAAATGAAGTTCATTATACATATCTGTTGGATTGGTATGAATGAATTTTGATAGAACTATGAATAATTCTGAAAGCCTATGAATTCCTGTGAATATGTTGAATCTGAAGGAATAATTTCCAGAAGAGATGTTGAGCTCAATCTAGTTGATTAGCTGCACAGGAGAGAAGTAATAGTGGTGATCTTGCCTAGGAGTAGTTCCTAAGATGAACTTCCCCGATGTCATAGGACATGGCAGTCTGAAACATCGTAAAGATGTTTGTACTATAGACATGGGTTGACCTCCGTTAGAGCGACAGATCTTAGTGGAAAGAGCACTTTGAGAATATAATATCTGATTGAGAAGTAATTTGGTTAATTTCCCTTGTAGCGGGTTAAGAATAAAATAGAACTGATAGGGCATTTCCCGAATTTGACTTGAAATCATACTCCTTTTGTGACGACCCTAGCCGTCACACTAAAATTTATCTAAGTTCGGGGAGAAGGAAGATTAATTCAACAGCGGAAGAAAACTAAATAGATCAAAGCTACTACAAGAGTTCACATATCTATAACTTAGAACAGAATTAAACATTCAACTAAAGTAAATGAAGCAGAACTACTATAGTCTCAACTGAACACATAAGTAAATAGTCACTCTATAGGAAATAAGGCAATAAACTAATTTTTCTCTTGACTGGCATTCTCCTCATTCCCGTGATCAAGTGCTCCAGTACCTGCCACGTTAGTGACAGAGTTTGTTAGAACAGACTCGTAGGTTGTACACTAATAAAGCCTTTAAATAAAAATATTAAACAACAATAATAATAATAATAATAATAATAATGACAATAATAATAATAATAGCATGTTAATATGATATAATAAGAATGATAAACAATTAAATATGTACAACATAGATTTCAATTAAGCATGCATGTAGGATAAAGAGATGGCATAGCACAGTGTGAACAGCAAATCTTAAACAAACATAATATAATTTGCATAGCAAGTACAACATCAGCATATAAACAGAAACAAAATAAAATAAAATAAGTAACGAGCAGATTTTTTTTATTAATTTTACTTTTATCTTTTGGGCCCGTGATTTCTCATATTACGCCTCAGGTGCCTTTTACACATTTGGGGATCGTCATCCCCTGGCCCCGTAGGCTATGGCCCATAATGGCAAAATATGAGGTCCTCAATCAGTTTTGGGAGTTTTCACCCCCTAGCCCAAAATGGCAATGGATGCCGTCGCGCCTATATATATCATATGCTCGAGCTAAGGCAGGTGCGTAATCCCACAGAAATCACATTTAATTATTAATCCATTATCGCCTTTAAAATCTTGATTATAAATTTAGTCATATAGCGAGCTCATATGCTTGCCTAAATTTATATTATATTTTTGAATGTGACAACAAGTCCTACACTTGCCCTCCCGTAGGTGTCACAAACACAAGTCAATATATTCTCAACGAATCTGATGACAAGTCCATACACTTGCTCTCCCGTAGGTATCACAGTCGCGAGTCAATATATTCTCATCGAATGTGACGATAAGTCCGTACACTTGCCCTACCATAGGTGTCACAATCTCAAGAATAAATCAGCTATATGAATATAATTAAATAGCCATGTACTTGATTTGCATGTATTTAATTGATCAAACGAATTGCTTAATACCTGCAATAAAACTTAAGGTTTGTTCTTCGATATTTTCAACGTCAAATTGCACCCAAACCTCATATTTATTCAACTATTATAAACACTATATTATATTTATCAATAAGATAAATAAAGCTACAACAATAAAAAGGATATATGAATTGCAGCATGATAAACAAATAACAAAAAGAATTTAATTTTCATATTTATTATTAGAATTTTTAGGAGGCACGTAACATAAATTAAATAAACACAAATTCAATTAATAACTTAAATTATCACTCATGAATATGAAAAAAAGAAAGCCCAACAGCATACTTAAATCAAAGCATTTCATGGGTATATAGCTGTTAATACGTGGATCCTGCGCTGCATTCTGACCGAACACGTGGCGCCTGGCTGGGCCCCACTTGACTGACTGATTTGATGACTGACTCATCTAATTTTGCAGGACCTTTTGACCAAGTCAAACCTCAGCCACAAGGGTTCAAGATAGCCTCGTTCACAGTATTCCAAGATCGTCCTGGTAGCATCGGGCACGAGGTTACGAAGTACCGCCTGTCACAATCAGCTCCACCTACCATGTCGTTTCCCGTACAAGGCGCCTATCCCCAAGACCCGCAGATCAAGGATCCGTATGCCCCAGCAGTCACAAATCCCTAGAAAAGATACTAGTATAATGTTATCACCTTCCTTTCACAATTTTAGGTCTCTCGGGTGGCAGGCGAATGGCGGGGGCTCCAGAGCTTACCTATCACCTTTTTCACCAGAAAACTTGGGTAAAGCTATACACTCCATCGGCTACAAATATCGCTGAATAGTTCTCAGCACAGAAGAGGGACAGAGAAAAAAGAGGAAAGGGGAAAAAACGGAAGAAAACTCTCTCTCTCTGAGACAACTCTCACTGTATCAGAGCCCCAACTGAGGAGCTCCCTTTCTTCTTCTTCTTCTTCTTCTTCTTCTTCTTCTTCTTCTTCTTCTTCTTCTTCTTCTTTTCTCTAAGAAAGCATTGTACAAGCCTTCAGAGCTACCTTTTTCCTTTAGTGAAATATCTTTGCTGATCGACCGGTGGATGTAGGGGATTTCCTCCCTGAACCACCTTAAATCTCTACGTGTTTCTCTGATTGCTCTGAACTGGTTTCTCCCTTGAGCTTTCATTAATAAGCTCACCCCTTTGCGCGCCGCCGTCTCCCGGAACTCTCTTTCTCTTTGGTGTTTTCTGGGACCCCCACATCCTACGTCAACATCTTCTGGTGCTTTCATTGAGACTGGGAAGATGGTGGCCAGAACGCGCAAAACCAACTCTGCTGCCCGCAATCTGCACGCAGGAGAACCCTCTATCCGAGCACCGGACGACGGGGCTTCAACTTCAACTTCCCGGCGTCGCGCCGAGTCTGCTTCCTCTTCCAGGGGCACCCGTGTCTCGGAGCTCCAGGGGATGCTCGCAAATCTCACAGACCTGGTTACCGGCCTTACCGCCCAGCAGGCCGTGATCCTCAGACAGACGCAACCGGTATGTACCGTGCTTCCTCTCCAGCCGGTCGCGGTGGCTCCTATTCCCCTCCCGCCAGTTGAGGCGGTTCCTGCTCCACCTCCGCCGGTCGCAGCGGCCCCAGAGTTACTTCTGCCGGTAGCGACAATCCCTGTTCCACCTCCTCCAGTCGCTGGACCCCCTGCGCCAGCGCCTCTGGTTGAGGCACCCTCCATCCAGTCTTCTGGCTCGTCCAGACCACCCAGGCGTCCTGTTCGCCTCCAGCAGGCTCGCCAAAATTCTCTTCCACCTTGTCCACTACCACAACCTGCTTTTCTCCCGCCTGCTTTTTCCCCTTTTCTCACCGGAAGAGATCCCCTCTTCCAGGGCGCTCAGGCCCCACACCATGGGCCTGACCCCTTCTTTGGGCCGATGGATGGGAACGCTCCTTTCTCCGATGCCATCCGCTTAGCCCCGATACCAGAAGACTTCCGACCGCCTAGACTGGAGGTCTACAAGGGCGTAACAGATCCTCGTGAGCATGTGCAGAGGTTTGAGGCCGCTGTCCGGTACCGCCAGCCGGACGAGGCCACGAGGTGCCACCTCCTGGCCAATACTCTAAAGGGAGCAACGTTCAACTGGTTCATCAAGTTGCCCCGGGGTCACATCTCTTCTTACGAACATTTGAAGTCGGAGTTGATCGCCCGTTTCATGGGACGGACCCACATGGTCGTCTCTAATATGGTGCTCGCCAACATCAAGCAAGGCGAGAGAGAGAGCCTCCGGGATTACACCAATCGCTTCTTCGCCGCTGCAGCAGAAGCTGATGATGTAGAACCTGCGGTGGCCATGCACAACTTCCGGAAAGGACTCAAGGTAGGGGACCTATCCAAATTCCTACAGTTAGCCAAACCTCGAAGTTATCCGGAGCTGGTGGCTAGGGCCAGTCAATTCATGCTTCTGGAGGACGCCGAATCCTCCCCCACAGGAGCCCCCAGGGTTAAACAGGAGAGGAGCAAAAGGAAACATCGGGGTCCTGAACCCTCGGCCACGAGGATGCGAGTGGCCAAGCCTCATGATCGAGAAGAGGGAAGGCCTCGACACGCCCAGCCTCCGAAGCTTTTTCTCTCTAGGCTGCTCCCCGAGGTCTATGCTGCGGCCGTCAAGCAAGGCTGGATCCGACCTGCCGGACCCTGGCCAGCGCCGCAGCCCGGAGTAGACCCTAACGACTACTGCGAGTTCCACGGGAACTATGGGCATAGGCTTCACAGATGCCGAGGCCTCAGGACCTTGCTGGAGAAACTGATGAACCAAGGCAAGCTTGAGGAGTTCATGTAGATGGCGCCAACTTTTACTGCTGCCCAAAAGGGAAAGGCCCCCGAGGTTGCGGAAGTTCCTGCCAAGACCCTTCCACCTCCAGGCCCAAGTCAATCAAGGCGACCTTACCCTCCGGCCGCCAGGACGATCAATGCAATTTTTAGCATTAACCCAACTATTCACCGCCAAGAAGTTGAAGTTGGCGGTATTTCTGAGCAGCATGCCTCATCTATCCCTCTTACTTTTTGCAGCAAAGATCTTCCCCAGCAGGGCAATCTAGATAACGACCCGATAGTGGTTGTTGCCTGCATCACCGATTTCGATGTCCGGTGGGTGCTCCTCGACTCAGGGAGCATCGCCGACATCCTGTTTGAATCCGCCTTCCTCCAGATGGGACTTAAAGAGGCAAACCTCCTTCGCGCTGGGACCACCTTGCTCGGTTTTTCCAGTGAAATGGTCCAACCTCTGGGATTCATCACTTTGCCCGTCTCCTTTGGCGACGACAACGGTCACGCTATGAGCATGGTCAACTTCGCAGTCATCAAGGCTAAATCGGGCTACAACACCATCCTAGGGAGGACAACTCTAAACTCCTTCGGGATGGTGATTTTCATGCCCCACCTATGCGCGAAGTTTCCGACCTCTAGCGGCGTTGTCACCATCAAAGGAGACGCCAAACAAGCTACCCGGTGTTTCCAAATAGCGGCGCAGCTTGTGGTCGATCAAATGGATCCCAGAGAGTCCCAACCAGTCATACCGCAGGAAGGGGTCATCAACATAGCCTTAGGGGGTGAAGACTCTTCCAAAATTATAAATATTTCATCTTATCTGAATGAGAAGCAGCAAGCGAAAGTTATCGCCTTGCTTTCTGAGTACATCGATGTCTTTGCATGGTCTCCTGAAGATGTTACAGGCATGGACAGGGCCGTCTGCGAGCACCACTTGAATGTATCTCAGACTACCTCCCCTATTGCACAAAAGAAAAGAGTAATGGTGGGGGAAAGACAAGACGCCATCAAAGAGGAAATTAGCAAGTTACTTGGGGCAGGCTACATCAGGGAAGTCGAGTACCCCCGATGGTTAACCAATGTTGTTATGGTGAAAAAGGCTAATGGGAAGTGGAGGATGTGCGTAGACTTCAGAACATTAAATCAGGCCTGCCCTAAAAACACTTATCCTCTCCCCCGTATTGACACGATGGTAGACCATACCGTCGGGTATGAGGTTATGAGTTTCCTGGATGCTTTCTCTGGGTATCACCAAATCTGAATGGCCAAGGAAGATGAGGAGAAGACAGCTTTTATCACTGACTATGGCACTTACTACTACAGGGTCATGCCCTTCGGTTTCAAGAATGCCGGTGCTACCTATCAGCGCATGATTGATACAGTCTTCAGGAACCAAAGGGGGAGGAATCTCGAAGCTTATGTAGACAACGTCCTGGTCAAAAGCAAAACCTTGACAGAGCATCTTGGTGATCTCAGGGAAACGCTCGATACTCTCCAAAGGTACAACCTTAAGCTTAACCCTGCTAAGTGTACCTTCGGTGCGGCTTCAGGGAAATTATTGGGATATTTGGTCTCTGTCAGAGGGATAGAGGCCAATCCCGATAATATCAGTTATTCTGAGCATGCCCTCTCTGAGAACGGCAAAAGAGATCTAGAAGCTGCAGGGCGGATCAACAGTTTGGGCAGATTTATCTCAAAAGTCGGCGATCGGTGTTCCCCTTTCTTTTGGTGTTTGCGCAATAACAAGAAAGAGCAATGAAACAGCGAATGTGAAGCTGCCTTTATTGAACTGAAGAAGTATCTTACGTCGGCCCCGATACTAGTAGCACCGAAAGAAGGTACTATCCTCTCTCTTTATTTGGGGGTTTTCGATACTGCAGTTTCGACGGTCCTCCTTGACAGCAAGAATGGAGTACAACATCCTATCTGCTATACAAGTCACATACTCTTGGATACTGAAAGTCGATACCCTACTCTGGAGAGGCTCGCTCTGGCTCTCCTAACGACTGCAAGGAAGCTACGGCCTTACTTTCAATCCCACACTATTCAAGTTGTCACAGATCAACCGCTCCTGAAGATATTGCATACTCCCGAGGTTTCAGGAAGATTACTCAAGTGGTCTATCGAACTGGGAGAATACGACATCAGATTTGTTCCACGAATAGCTATCAAGGCTACTGAGCCTTGGCCAACTTCGTCGCTGAGTTTTCTACGTCGGAACCACCACCCATCAAATCTCTGGCAAACTTCTGGTCACTTCATGTTGATGGTGCATCCAGATCACAATCCTAGGGGGCTGGAATCCTCTTAACCAGCCCAATGGGGGCTACACTGCATCAGGCTGTAACGCTTCAGTTCAAGGCAACAAACAACCAGGCAGAGTATGAGGCCCTCATTGCAGGATTAAACTTCGCGCTTAGCATGGTCGTAAAGCGCATACAAGTATTCAGTGATTCCCTTCTGGTCGTCAATCAGGTGAACCAGACATTTGAAACAAAGGACGAGGTTTTGAAGAAATATCTGCAACTGGCCAAGTCCTTGATCTCTCTATTCGATGATTTCTCCCTGACACACATACCTCGGGAAGAGAACCAGGTGGCAGACCGACTCGCGAAAGAGGGGCATCCCAACCTCCGCCGGACTCAGGTGTTCGAGAGGCCTAGTTTCGAATGCGCCGAAGTTTCTTCTGAAGAAGCGCCACCCTGTTGGATGGACAAAATCTTAGACTACTTGAAGAATGGGATGCAGCCGAACAACCGACAGGAGGCACAAAAGTTAAAGCTTATTTGCGCCAAATACACCATCGTCGATGGGGAGCTCTACAGGAGATCCTATGCCAAACCCCTTACCAAGTGCCTAAGGCCAGAAGATGCCCTAAAGGTCATGGAAGCAGTACACCAAGGGGAATGCGGAACACACGCCCGCGGCAGAAGCCTGGTTATGAGGATCCTACGTCAAGGATTCTTTTGGCCCAATATTCACAAGAATGCTCAAGTATTTGTGGAGAAATGCTCTCAATGTCAATACTACGCTGACATGCAAAGGCAACCCGTGGGTTACCTCAAGCCTATCAACTCATCTTGGCCCTTCGCTGTTTGGGGGCTGGATTTCCTAGGCCCAATGCCTACAGCCATGAAAGGCTATAAATGGATTCTAGTGGCAATGGACTACTTCACGAAGTGGATTGAAGCCAAGCCGCTTACTCAACCCACTGCTCAAAACGTCGAGAATTTCCTTTGGGCAAACATCGTCTGCAGGTATGACATACCCATGGTAATTATCACAGATAATGGCACCCCATTCGCCAATCAAAGAATCCATGATTTCTGCGGAGAGCACCAGATTAATCTCAAATACGCCTCTGTGTGGCATCCTCATACCAACGGGCAGGCGAAAGCCGCTAACAAAAATATTCTAAACATCTTGAAGAAGCGCCTAAACGGCGCCAAAGCCCGATTGCCGGAGGAATTGCCAGGAGCTCTCTGGGCGTACAACACGGCCCCCTCCGAGGTTACTCAAGAGTCTCCTTTCTCCCTCTCATATGGAATGGACGCTGTCATACCAGTTGAGCTAGAGCACCTCTCTCCCAGAATAGAGGCTGCAGCCAGCTTCGAACCCGAGGCTTTGCAAACATGGGAGGACGAAAACGATGATTCACGAAGGGTCGATCTAGACCTCCTGGAACAAAAAAGAGAATTGGCCGCGTTGAAGCGCTTGGAACACAAACGTCGAATAGGACGATATTACAATCGGAAGGTTAACCTCAGAACTTTCAGTCAGGGAGATTTAGTCCTCAAGCGGCGGCTCCTCGCCGGCAGCAATTTAGGGGTTCCCAAGCTTAAGCCAAATTGGGAAGGTCCTTACATCGTGCGCGAGGTCGCTGGGCCAAATGCTTACTAGACTTAAAGAAATTCTGACGCGTAGTCTCTTACAAAACAATCATTCTATGCGCTCTGATGTATATTCATCATATAAAGAGTTCAATCAGCAAATTTGGGATATTCTCTGAACACTCTGGAATTCTTTAATATTTGTTCCGCAAGTCATAGTCTCCAATGCCTTGTGGCAATGATCCCCTATTGCACTAGGATATATATATATATATATATATATTATATTATATATATTATATATATATATAT
>KZ451932.1:2466897-2659529 GCA_002786265.1 Apostasia shenzhenica | reverse complement strand
TATATATATCGACCTTAGCGTCGCTCAGGTATGATCTCAGAACTCAAATCTCGGCCATCGAGCCCGAGGTTTTGAACCTCGAGCACGATGAGCTCACAACTAACCTTCGCTATACGGTGATCACCAAGCCTAGTTGAGCCTGGCAGGCGAGGTTTCCTACAAACATCTGGGACCCTTCCGTAAGCCCATCTGGCCAGCGGAAGGTCTGAAGGCCTGCTCGTAACCTTAGGGCAGTTTCTGATATCGACTTACGATACAGGTCCCCCCTAAGTAGGGTGCCTTCGCTTCCCACTAGGATATCTGTCATTCTAAGAGGGTCAACCCTTGCCTTAAGTACAAACATCGTACACGATGTTTCAGACGCTCAAGTCTTTTTGGCACTGGGTTAGATAACTCCCCCTAGGCAGGATCTCCACTACTATTATTATTACTTCTTCCCTGTGCAGGTGTACAAAGAAATATCTACAACCCTGATAAAGGAAATCCCTGAGGTCAACCCTTGCCTTAAAGTACAAATATCGTACATGATGTTTCAGACAAATGTCCTTTTGGCATTGGGTCAGATAACTCCTCCTTGACGGGATCCTTCTTGTTACCACTGTTCCCTATCTATATGGATTTCAGGAAGTTTCAAAGTTGAACTTGAGTTATTCTATATGGATTTCGGGAAGTTCCAAAACTGAACTTGGGTTGATTTATGGTTCAAAAACTCTATCTTATCAAGGGTTTTCTCAAAATCAGTCAGAACACCTTAATTTCATACAAAGGTACTTGTTCATTGCATACACATCAAAATAAAATAGGTATGAAAGAACTCTTTCTATTATTACTGTCAAAAAATTACAAGTTACAGAACTACAGCTCTTACAAGAAAAATAGGCTACCCTCTATCGGCCCTATCCAAGAGTCTGAATACTCGATGGATAATCTCGTCAGATAGGTCGAAACCTTCTTCCTTGTAAGTAGGAGCGGTGGCCATGCAAGGGAAAGGATCCACTTCTTCAAGTTCAGCGGTGGTAATCTTCCCCGCTTGAACTAAAGCGGAAGCCAGTCCCTCCCTAAGATTATACATATATATTGATCTGTTGATAAGGCAACTGGCTAATTTTGTAGCTTCTTTTACTTATATAGCTGATATATGATAGTAGTATGAGAGTACACTTCTACTACTTGACTTTTATAAAAAAAAATTCGAGAATTATAATTATCGTATTTAATGTACTTGTTTTTTTTTTTTAGTATTTCTACACACAAGGATTTGATTACCAGTTTTGAGGCGATTTCCTCCTTTGCCTCAACCTGCTATGCTTCTTCTGTGCTTCATAATTAACGTTTGCCTAATTTGAAATTTCCGACATGAAAATGCTCAAAAACCCGATCTCCCAGCTATGCTGCCAGTGCCGCCGCCGCCGCTCTGGCCTTCCCAGTATCCCCAGTAGACCGATGCTCATCCTCCTCCAATGCCCTCGGGTGATACCCTTTGGCCGGCCAGCCGGCCGGCGATCATCGCGCGAGCGAGTCCGGCGGGTCCGATCTCTTGTCGTCTCCGCCATCACCTACTCAGGTGCTGATTTGACGCAAACTCGATTCAGAGTGAAGGATGTAGTTTCTAGTAATCGTCAACTATGCGGAGAAGTTCTCCGAAGACGGAGGTGTCGTCGGCGGCGGATGTTCGACGAGAGGGGATGTGGTCATGCGACGTAGGAGTTTGCATAAAAGTTTCTATGCGGAAAGCCGGGCAATTGGCAGCCCAAAATTGGTGAAAATCTCCTTTATAGATCAGGGATTTTTTTGTGAGATTTGCAGTCGTATACAATAAATTATGCGGGAAGTCTCATATAAACTATTTTCTGCAGAACTTGACTTCGCAGTAATCTACCTCTGTTATTACAATTAAAAGTTACCTCTCTGAGAAATTAAAGTAAAAAAAATCAAATTTAAGTTAAGAAATTCAAATTTGATTTTACTTTTTTTTTACTTTTTAAATTTTTGAAATTTTACTATTTATGTTGGAATATAAAACCTCCATCCTGAGAAATTTTAGACATTTACATCAAAATTCAATTGTTTAAGTCTTCAATTTTAAAAATTTAAATGTTTCAAATTTTTAGATTTTAAGGTCCTCCATTCTGACTCTAGTTTGGGACCCACGCGGCAAATAAACACTTTCTTTTATAGAGAGCCAATAATTTATAATTGGGTAAATTTCACTCAGGTCCCTGACTTTAAGGGTTATTATCACACAGGTCCACATTTTTAAATTTATATTAGCAGGGTCCCTAGGTTTTCAAAAAATATCACCTAGGTCTTTTTTTATTTTTTATTATTAAAAATTATACAAAATTACCATTATACCCTTACCCTCCCTCTCTCCACCGGATCCGGCAGCCGCGCCGCCGCCGCCAGCCTCGTGCGGCACCGCACGACACCGCCCGATGTAACCAACATAGCAAACCGGCCGGCTGCGGCCGCTAGGTCTGCTGCCGAGCCTAGCGCGGCCGCCCGTGGCCTCGCGCCCACCTTAGCTCGGTGCGCCCGCAGCGCAACCACTGCGGCCAGCCGCCGCCATATCGGGCGCGACCGCAGCGGCCCGCCTGTTGTTGGCCAACGCCTCGCCAGCGCGCAGAGGGGCGATTGCTGTATCCTCCGTGGCCGCGCATTGCCCCAATCAGGGCGAAGGCCGGCGCTCGCGGCCCAGCCCTGGCTCGCTGCCCCTCGGGCCGAGCCCCGCGCCGGCCGCCAGGTGGCCACGCTGCGCTCCCTTCGGGCGAGCCGCGCGCAGCCGGCCCGACGGCGCCCAGGACTGCGCGGACCGCTGGAGGCGTGGTCGCTGGGAACAGCGCGCGACGCCGCCCCTCGGCTGCGTCGTAGTCAATTGCCGCGCGTAACGGCGGCCTCGAAGGTCGTGCAGGTCGCTGCTAAAGGCCGCCAGATGGCGGCGACGGGTGCGCGCAGCTGTCTGCCCGGATCTGGTGGAGAGAGGGAGGGTAAGGGTATAATGATAATTTTGTATATTTTTTAATAATAAAAAAATAAAAAAGGACCCAGATGATATTTTTTGAAAACCTAGGGTCCCTGATGATATAATTAAAAAACGTGGAGCTGTGTGATAATAACCCTTAAACTCAAGGACCTGGGTGAAATTTACCCTTTATAATTTATAATTTCCAAACAAAGAAATTTAAATTTTTAAAATCTATAATTTATATTTTTTTAATTTTTAGATGTATCGCTCCACACTTAATTATTGAGGGAAAAAATTTATAATATTTTTAAGTATTAGATTTTTTAATAATTAATCTCCATTAGTTACTTCCGAGTAGGTCTAATTCAATTAGTTACATGTTTTAAAAGTTTTAGAACGTAACCATGAAAAAATAAATTTTAAGCATTTTACTTTTAAGAACAAATTTTCAAGTAAAGAAAATAATTGTTAATTTTTTAATTTCAAAATTTAGAAAGTTTTTGTTTTATGCAAAAAGACCCTGAGGAAGACAGATGATAGAAGTATTATCGTCCTTAAAAAAAATTGTTACATTATAATAGATGCATCTAAAAAAAGATTAAACAAAAAGACAGAAATTCCAGGGACCTAACTGCAAAACAAAAAATCCCCTGTTTGAGCATAACTATCTTTTTTTTAAAATAAAATAATTTATACATTTTCTAACACATCAATCAATTTTATTTAATATTCTCACAATTAATTAATTTTATTTCTTCTCATATATATATATATATATATATAAACTAAAAATAAATTGAAATAATTACCTACATGCTACACAATTTAATTTTATTTATGTCTTACTCATCCATTCTTAATTAATTACACTATACACACTCAAAACATTACAACATCTTACATACACACATTTAAGTTAAAACTTAATCAACAAATCATTAAAATTATATTTTTACCCTTAATAGTACATCTTTTTCTCTTCCTCAATACCACATTAAAGCACTAATTTATCCTAAAATCAACTCACATCGCAGATGTCTTCTTTCTTTGCCGCCACCTAAATATTAAGATTTTAAAATTTTCACTTAAAATATATTTAAATATCCTTAAAATAATATGACGAACGACTCAATTTTTTTATAGTTTAATTATAATTAAGTTATTAAAAAACTATGATTACTCATTGTAATAGAAATAAGTTAAAATATGTATGTAAAATTTTATAATATTTTGAGTATGCATAATATAATTAATTAAAAATAAATAAATAATACATAAATAAAATTAAATTGTGTGACATGTAATTAATTATTTATATTTTTTATAAAAAATTTAAAAAATAATCATAAATCTAAATTAAAAAAATAAAAAAAAATTTGAGACTACTTTTCGATGACGTTCCTGCCTGAGATCCGCAGCTGCAACTTACCTAATTTTATATCCAATTATAATTTATCATCACACTTTGGTCAGATCAGGAGGGAAAATAAGAGCGTAAAACCTTAACTACATATAAAAGGAAATTTTATTATAATGTAATGGTAATTTTAAAAGTCTGAAATCTGAAAGTAATGCTATTAGATTGTATCATTAAAAAATATATATAATATCTATTACAGAAAAATAACAGATGCTGCTTCAAAAAATAATAATATTATAACAGATGCAATTTATATTAAGACCATGCAAAAACATAATTGCTCCAAAATTCCAGCAGAGCAGTCCAACCGGGCATTAGAACTGAAGAAGTAAAACCATCTCAGTAATAGCTTCTAGCAAATGGATTTAAAAGTACATTTAATTTATATTATATCATCTAAATATTATGATATTCAAATATTATTTTTAAGTAATAATTTACTATTATTTAAAAAATTTATTTATATATGATATCAAATCAAATATTTTTTTTTTAAATAATATAATATAATACTTAAATAATATTGAACCACGCACTCCCTTAATGAAATTCATAAAGAAATTTTGTACTTTGCTTCTTTGGCATGGCGCAAAAACCAAAACATAACCAAAATAGTACTAATTTAAAAAATAATAATAATTATAATAAATAAATTATTTTAATTATTCTACACAAATTTTAATATAAAAAATAATATTTTACTTCACATAATCAATAATTTTTAATAAAAATATAAACTTTATTTCAAAATATTTGATTTAAATATTTTAGTCATGAAATAAAATTGATATTTTTATTTTAAATTATTGAGTATATAAAGTAAAATAATATTTTTTATATTTAAATGCGTAAAATAATTTAAAATATTAATTAATTATTATTATTGTTGTTTTTCAAATTAGTACTATTTTAATTCTATTTTGGTCCTGTTTTGGTCCTTGCGCCAAACAGGGCTTTAGTGTCTCCCCTCTTTTACATGAATGTGCAATACTCTAATGTTATACCTATATTTCCCGTTCCTAAAACCAACACAAACATTACAAAAAAATTCTAAAAAATGATCTTACATGCTTGAAAATAAATAAAAAAATATTAAATGATAGTGCAATGACAACAAATAATTCATATAGCTAATCTCACTTAATGAGATAAAAACTTAATTATTGTTATTAATGTTAATGTACGTATATATACACACATGTGTACAAGTGTGCTCAAGTACGTGCGAGCATGTGTGCGTGTATATATAAATGCGTGAGCATTTATATATGTGCATGCGTGTTTATATACTTAGAAAATATGTTATAATTACATTCAACCTTCTAAAGTGGTATCTCAAATGTTTGTTATTTTTTTTCTTATAAGATAACTAAATTTGAATGAAGCATGGAAGCTTTCATTGGTTATCAAGTTCCAAAGTTCAAGCACAGTATCTCCTATCCAAACCATACAATTCTACAATGCCTTAGATTTAATCCCTCTTAGTGAACCCATGACTTAAGAATATCATCAAATCGAGTTACCCTTGAATTGATTATAATCGAGTTTGGTAGATGCTAACCCAAGTTATAAATTGCCTAATGAATTGAATGGGCACACAATAGGGACTTGCAATGCAAACTACAGTATAAAGAAGAACAGTATAAAGAAGTTTCTCCCCAACATACAGCATTCAAAAATAAAGAAACGCCACGAAACAAGAACGAATAAAACTAAGGAGAAAAATTGGTGGGGACCCAGATCAGCATCAAATTGGATGGCCAGGATGACGTCATGTGCTGAATCAAAATTCAAATTCAAATTAATTAGAGCTATTAGAGATTTTCATATTAGCTTTATTTAAATTTGATTTGATTTGATTTAGAGCATATTTGGAAAGATTTGAAGACTCACAACATTTGGAGTTGATTTTATTTTAGGGTAAATAGCATCTGGGTCCCTCTAGTTTGGTCGTATGTGCAAATAGGTCCCTCGAATATTTAAATGTAGCAAATTGGTCCTCTAATTTGATGAAATATGTATATAAGTCCTTGACCGTAACAGACGTTAGAAATAATTTTCTCTCTCCTCCCTCTCTCTCCACATGGAAGAACTACTGTAACGGATTACAATTTACAACCCACAAGGAATATCACAGTCAATGCAAAACGATTTTGGGCGATAGATGATTTGTGAAATAATAGTTGAGATGAAAACCCGTGCACAAATTTCTCGAAAACATAACTGAAAGAAAGTGTCTTCAAATTTAGTACAGTCCGTGTCTAAAAGATAGTTAACGACAAAACAAGTAGCGCAAAAAGCCTACTCCAGATCAATATTTTCAAATGGTGTGCAGTGGCAGCACAAGATGTTTCCAGTATATTTAGAACCAAATAATGTTACCAAAAAACTTTTTAGTACCTGACAATGCCTCTGAGTTGGTTAATATGGATTGTAACGGCGTCCGCGGTTGTTGCCATTGCCCTTGCGGCCACTGCTAGAGCTGCTGCCCCTGTGCTGCGGCGAAGCTGCCGGCATTCCAGGTTGTTGTCTGCAATACGTAATGGCAACTGCTATAAGTCTTGGGTTGAGCTACAAATTTTTTTTTATATGGAATATAAATGATTTCAACATTAAATTGGTACAATAAAGCAGCACTTACAGTACATAACCGAGGCGTCCATCAGGTAATATCATTGGCACCATGGCCATGCCAGCGGGAGTTTGACCCCTTCCATAGTACATGGGCTGCATGAGATTGATTACCGCATGACTATCATGATGGCGATTATAAAAGAAAAACCCATGGCAAATAAAATGGAGAAGTTGGAATACCGGTGCAAAACCAGGAGCAAGCGCACCATAAGAAGCTCCCATGATGCCAAATCCAGCACGATGAGCGGTGTAACTAGATAGCAGAGCACCTTTCGTTGCACTTGATCCTGACTCCACTTTCTTCTCCGTTTGTGGCTTTGCAAGGGAACATTCAACAACATCATCTGTTTATTGAACAGAGTTGCCTTAAAATGGGGTATTTAAAGCAAAGTAATGAATCAAATCATCAGATTGGAATCAGATTTCACGACCATTAATTTTGTATGGCTCGGTGTTCTCAAGAGCCTTCAAGGTTGATGATCGCTCAGCAAAATGCACAAAGCCATATCTCTTACTCTGCCCAGGCTTCGCAGGAGGCAAAACAACCTTTGTTATTTCACCATGGTGCTCGAATAGTTTCTTCAACTGATCCTGGGTGATATCCTTGGGTAAATTTTTCACATAAATTGACTTTATCTGCAAAAGTAAATATTCAATTAGCAGATAACAAGTGACCCAAAAAGCCCTAATATAATAACAATCAAAAAAAAAAAAAAAAAAACTTTTGGGATATAAAACCTGAGAAGAAGAATCTCCACTCTTTGAATCGGCCCAGCTCACAGTAGGGGTAATAGAATCAAACTTAAATTTTGGACTGGTCATTTTCTTTCTTGAAAAGTCAGCACAGGCATGATTGTAGAATTCCACAAATGCAAATCCACGATTACGACTAGAATTTTGTGGATCCTATGATTCAGAAAACATATAGATAAAGCTTTAACTACTATCTTCATAAGATAAAAGAGAAGCAATATCAGCGCTGAGAAGGAAAAGTAAACCAACAAAATACTGTTATGGCCTTTCAAAAAAAAATTACAGAAATTATTACGATATATCCACAACGATCAGCAATTCAGCATAAAAGAATAACTTCATGTAAAATTTTACCGCCTTCTCATGATCTGATTGATCAGATGGTAGAGGGCACTTACTTTCATCAAGTCAACACTAATAACTCCTGGAGCAAATTCCATCACAGCCTTCTTCAAATCCTCTACAGTCCAGCTCCTAGGAACATTACCAATAAATAGCTTATTCTTTGCTTGGGAACTAGAGCACTTGATCTTCTTCCCCTGAGGATATCCAGTTTGACCGTGTCAGGTTCAGAAGAACAGAAGAGCTAGCCTAAGTAACTTCAAGCATGAGCAAAAAAAACAATGTAAGTTTAACTACTTCATCGATTATCAATGGTTCTGTAGGAATTCCAATTTTGTTCCAAGAGTAATAGCAACATTATTGCAAATACATAGGAGACGATGTCAAATGTAAGATTTTATAAATCCAATTAACATGCAGCTCTAACTAATTTCAAGAAAAGAAAACATATATAAGCATTTCAGAATTTAGTTAACCCTTTTCAGCGAAGCAGAATGTGGCTAACTTTCAATAAGGCAACGTTAACATACTGTTGATGGGTGAAAATGCAAGTACAAGTAAGGCTACTTATTGGACCGGTTCAACCCGAAACCGGTCCGAAACTGATCCAGTAAGAACCGGTTCGGTCCATAACCGGTTGAACCGGACCGGTTCGCGTGCGCTGCCCCCATGAACTGCAGCTGGCAGCATTAATATAATTTAAATTTTTTTTTTTTTAAATTGAACAGTCATTTGACTGTTGCAATTTGCAAACGATCAAATGACCGTTTTAAATTCTAAAATAACTGTTTTAAAGTCATTTTAGACTTTTTAACATGTATTGAACTTTCTATAAATAGTAGAATTTTTGTGATGATAATTCCTATAATTTTCATCATTTTTTTTTGTTCTTCTGCTCTGTCAAAAAATCTATAAATACGTTTTAATGGCTTCCCAACGTCGATTCTCTGGTGTTTCTTCCTCAAGTCGCCAAGGGAATGTTGATCCGAAGTATGTTCCACAACTCGATCGTCTTCCTGCACTCGGTGAGAACTTTGACGAAACTTCAGAACCTGATCTCGATCTATCTGCGGAACATGATCCTGAGGCAAGTGGAGATGTTGGCACCAGCACTGGCCCGTCAACTCAATCTTCAAGTATCTCTAACAAGTCTCGGACGAAACGCAGTAAGGTATTCTAATTTACAAATTAAACTGAATAGCAATTCGGAGAGACCCGAATATGTCGCTATTTGTAAAATTTGCAAAAAATCAATATTCATACAAACAACGTGGTACTCGTGGTGGGAATGGTACATTTAAGAAGCACCTAATTAGATTTCATAAATTTGATGAAAAAACTTGTCAACCTACTACTATAGAGCCAACCCAAACACAACTCAATCCACAGAGTGGATCGATGTCGTGGGCTTTTAGAAGTGATAAAGCACGTCGAAGCTTAGTTCGATTTGTAGTACGAACAGAACAATCATTTACAATATGTGAAAAGGAAGGATTTTTAGAATATATTATTCAATATTTACAACCTCAATATACCCGTATTTCCAGGCATACACTTAAAAAAGATTGTATGTCAATGTACGAAGAATATAAAAAATCTCTTATTCAACACCTCAGTAACATTAGTTATAGGGTTAGTTTAACATCTGATATTTGGATTAGTATTAGTGGCACGAGTTACTTAGTTATTATTTGTCATTGGATCGATGGACAGTGGGGAATGCATAAATGAATATTATCTTTAGATATATTAGATGAGGCCCATACAAGTTCAACCATTTTTTCTTACATTCGTAATGTTTGTAAAATTTATGGTATAGAAAATAAAAATTTTTCTATTATTTTGGATAATGCCTCAAATAATAATTCTGCAGTTAATTTTTTACATCAATTTTTAAGGCCTTCGCTTTATAGTTCTCTTTTTCAAGTTAGATGTGCATGTCATATCATTAATATATGTGTTTCTAGTGCTTTTAATTCTGAACATTTAATTATCGATAAATTTAAACAAGTTGCAAAATGGATTCGTTTAAATTCAAACGTTAGGCGTGAATGGAAACGTGTTTGCGTAAGTGCCGAAAAAAATTGTGTAAAATTTTCATTACCTGTAGAAATTAGATGGAATTCACTTCATCGTTTATTCGAATCACTTTTACCATACGAAGATTTATTAACTGCTTTTTATAATTCATATACACTTAATCATGACCTTCAATTATATTCTTATGATTCCAGCATACTCTAATATTGAGCATATTTCCATTTGATTACAGACTATCAATAGCCAATTGACGTCTATTTAAATCAAACTTCAATTAGATTGCTCAATCTGGTCTCCAAATGAGAGATTTCAAAAAACATTGTTGACCCACTTCCATACTTCTTGCCTGACTGAATGAAATTGAAGGCCCTAATCTAACTTGGTAAATTTTAAATTTGTAAAATTCCAGTTTAAATTAAAATGAGATTACCATTTTTTAAATATCATATAAATAAACTTTGAAAATAATATATTTAATATTTTCAATAACAACAACAACAACAATAACCAAGCTTTAATCCCACAAGGAGGGGTCGACTACATGAATCCTTTGTTTCCATTGCGCTCTATCAGTTACCAAATTGTTATCTAAGTCTAAGTAACTAAGATCACTTCTTATAATTTCAAAATAATACATTTTCATAAAAAAAATAATACTTATTAGTAATTATCTTGATTGCAACTTTGCTGTGACCGATCTCTGGTAGCTCGGGTAGGGGAAGCCGTGATCATATGAATGAGTGGAGGCACGTCATCAACACAAAGGTTTGAAGGCAGTGTGAGGTGGAAGTGAAACCTAGCTCTGACAACAAAATTGATGCGGGACAAAGAATTCCATGCAAAACGAAACTCTGATACCAAAATTGATGTAAAACAATAGCGGAAAAAGGCGACTATGGTTTGGAGGAAGAAAGGAAAAACATAGAAAATTGGGAGAACAAAGGACAACTAGAGTTTCAAAAATTCACACCTCAGGTTTCCCTACCTTCCCTTCTAGAATATCAATTTCTTTTAAAATCCCTAAACAAACTTATTCTAGGGTCAATTGCACATAAAGCAAATTTCTAATAATCATAAGTCTTTTCAAATATTTAAATACTAACCCATATATAATGGGACAAATTCACAATTTAAAAAAAAAAATAAATAAAAATTAATTTGACTAATTCAAACCCATAACAATCTAAATAATAAATAGAGATAATATGTATCAATCTCTATCCATCCATGACATCCTATATCGTGATCTGATCTAAACTGTCTATCATCCTAATATCCCAATCAGAAGACATGCAATACTACATACTTAGGGAAACGTTTCCATTAATTGTCTTTATTTGATCCATTTCTCTCATGGCAGATAATTTTTGAAATATTAATACGTAGGAACCTTAGATTCATACTCCTGTTATATATAAAAGTCTCATTCATATAATAAAAATGGTATAACTAGCGTTGCATCACCAACAAATGTCAAAAAACAGCTTTAACACTTTCCAATTTTCATGAAGTCATACACGCACGAAAGATCCTCTGTTGTATGCTAAAAATAAACCAGGCACTTCTACATACCACTGGATCAAACAAAAATATTTACCTGGGAACTGGCAACACTAAGGATCATGTAATTACTGTTATATTCGAAATAACATTTTTAGCTATGATAGTTCATTGCAATTAGAAGCTGCAAAATGAAATTGCAGAATAATGTCAATGACAGCAAATTTCGACAAAGTATTTACCTTCAATTCTGTATTGTCAAGCTTCTCAATGGCCGTCATAGCCAAATCTTTTGTCCTAAAAGTAACAAAGGCATAACCTTTATTCTGAGTTGAATCTTTGGCTTTCATCATCCGCACCTGTCATCAATGAAAATATAAACATATCAGCTGCCAACATATAGCATGGTAAAACAATAAAAGTAATAAAGGCTCCTTTACCTCGGTAACTTCTCCTGCAGGTTCGCAGAATTTTCTTAGCTCTTCTTCAGTTGCATCAAGAGGGATGCCACCAACATACACCTCTGACCCATGTGGAGGGAGCGCAAGTAGTTCATCATGCACCATGCTATCATTTACATTTTCACCATCTTCTTTCATAGCTACATCACTACCCACAGTGATGGTCTTTTTGGCGTCAGCTCCATTAACAACAGCAGCCTGATCTTCCTCATCTTCAATTCCTTCTTCTTCCTCTTCTTCTTCTACCACCTCCTCTTCTTCCTCTTCTTCCTCTAACTCAACTTCTTCCTCAACTTCTTCATATTCAACGTCCTCATCCATAGCTTCTTCAGTCTCATCAAGTTCTACCTGCTCATCAGGCTCGGCTGGAATTACAGGTTCTGCTGCCCTAGCAGCCGCAGCACTAGCTCTTGTCCGCGGCATTTTGTATATCTAATAAAATCTTGCAAGGTAACTGTGGAAGAAGCAGAGAAGCGAGGAGCATTTGTGGAGGAAGTATACAGATTGAATGATGGAAATAAAAGGATGAAAGGAGTTCCAATAAAAAGAGTCTCCTCTCATACAAAGTCATGAATAGCCATGGAGGAGTATCAATTAGACAGATAATTTGCATTGGATGATAATAATAGCGGCGAATATAGAGCAAGTAAGAGAAAGATATCAAAATGACAATGAGGAGATTCTCATAAACCATGATGCTGGGAGGAAAATATCCAACAGGAGCACTATGACAAAAAGAGCTGCTGCTAATTAAGACACAAGGTGCTTGTTCAACTGAGCTATTTACCAATAGTTCCAATGCAATGATTACAAAAAGGAAGAAGACAGGGAAAAAAGAAACAATGTGAGAAAAAGAAAGTTGAAAGACCACATAATTTCTAAAGAAGAAAAAAAAGTAAAATCCTCTGTTTGCGTTGTGCCAAGAAAAATCTACAAACTGCTAATAATCAGTTTGACAATAGTAACCGATCATGGATGAGAGTTTGATTTGCAAAGAAATAAAAGAAACATTCAACAAAAGCATAATCACACCACGCATAAGCACTTAACCCAAAAGATTTTGAAAACTACAGAACTTGTTTCATTTCAGTAGTTCCTTTATAGTGGAAGAAAATATTAAAGGTGATGCTAGGTTCTATCCCTACGCATTTGTGGTGGGAAGGCCACAATGATATCACGTGCTAGATCAAAATTCTAATTCAAATTGATTAAAGCTAACTAGAGATTTCCATATTAACTGTAATCAGAATTGATTTGATTGATTTAATTTGAGATATATGAAGACCTACCATATTTAGAGTGGATTTTATTATAATAGAATTAATAACATATTTGTTTTAAATTTAATTGATATTTTATTTCAGTATTCAATATTGTATTCCAAATTTCATCATAAAATCTCTACATAAGAGGTCATCTACTATGGTAATAGACTCGGTGATTACTGATAAATGAAATTTAGTTGATTGTTTGAGTTATTAAATTCTAGTGGAGGGAAGGGTATGTGTTAGCCTTACGTGAGAATTCTAAAATAGTCTAGTTTTTTTATTTTGAGTAAAAAAAATAAATCCCCAACAAATCCCTCTTCCTCCTCCTCATCTCATTTCCAACCACTACCTTTGCTCCACTTCCGCTAGCCCATTGTGCTGAACACGTGCGACCCGTGCAAAACCCATTAGCTTGCATAAACTCGATATTCACATGCAAAGATAGATTTATGAACGCAAGCGACCCGCACATGCGATTACACGCTCGATCAACAAGCACCATATGTGACCCTATGTTGTCGTGTTTCTTGTGACATTTCGTCGGCTGACTCCATCAATTCATTCGCCCACATAATAACCTAAAACGGCCCCAATTGCTCTATCATCATCATCGCTTTCTCGGCAAAGAATCTATGCCCCCATCGCTTTCTCGGCATACAAGAAAATCACAAAATTTGTTGATTTCATCATTGCAAAGACCATTAAAGTAATCATGCTGTCCAACCAATAAAGAACATTAGAAGACAACACAACTAAGTGAAATGAATTAGCGTGCAACAAATAGTTTAGGGCTACAAACTGGAAAAGGAACTTTTAAGTTCATTGATAATACTAGAGCATAAACGGATCACAAACAAATAAACTGAATTCCATTATATCACAACAAATAAAAGCATTTCTCCAGCTATACAGAAGCGTAGCTTCATCTTAGAAGTAGGTTTTCACAATTCATTAAAGTCGGGAAATAATAAATCCCGCTCAAAAAACCTAGATTTTCGCTCTTACCTTCATTATATTCTATAATATACAAAAAAAATCAGCAAATCTGGCCCAAGAAAAACAATATCGACTTCTGAGGGTGAGATGCAAGCCAAGAGAGGGAAATGGAAGCAAACATATATACGAAAATCTCCCTTACAAGGAATAAAACCTCATGGAAATATTCCACAATTTGTAAAATGCAACAAAGGGCCAAGGATCAACGCAACAAGATGACGGTGACCAAAATTTTCTATATAAAGTACAACTCTAATTTCCTAAAAGACAACATTGTCTTAGCATTAAACTAAAACACAATACAAAAAGTATAAAAATTAACCAACATTCCCTTTACAGATATTGCAAAAATCCATAGGAAGGGGCATACCCAACAAAATGTAGCATAATGTGCCAAAAAGTCGATTGCACTATTTACTTTGCATTACATGTGTAAGCTTGCAATCCTAGAATGAAAGTAATATGTCGACAATATGTTTGATAACTATCGATATGTGATAAATCATGAGATCTAAAGATCACCTTTTATTTCTTGGCAGGTCTTCCTATTCTTTCACCAATATCCAACGATAGTTGCAGCATTCTTTTTGTCATGCGTTGTCGCCGCTCCAAACTATTGTTTTTCGAATCTAGTCCACTTTATTGCACATATAGCTGCTAGGTCTCATGATGATGCTCTACTCTATAGCTATCCTGATGTCAGGTGAGGTCTTCTCATCTTTGGATGACTCCATTTTGGTACAACTTGCTCTAAATAAGTTGGACTACCTCCTTAGAATGTCCTTCTAACAAAATCCCCCACATCCTCGGTATATCAATTGGAATAGCTGTCAATCATTCAAGTGCGACTCATTTTTCAGCTGTGGGAACCGCACTCGTAAGGATCCTTCTGCCTTTGCCTCAAATGAAGTTCGTCAAGTGGTCCTTTATGACAAACCCGATTCCAGCCACACATCCTCTTTGTATTGAATTATCAAAATTAATTTTGCAAGAGTTGGGAAAACCCAAACATCTAAAGTGGAGATACATAACTTTGATTAGGCTATTGGGTTCTAGTTGCCCGTATGATGATTCAAACCATTAACCATAATGTTTTGTATACTAATAGCTATAACTTTTGCTAAGGGAACTAGCTTGCTATGCACTTTGGAGTTGCAGGCAAGCCAATAATAATAATAAAGAGTTGCAACTTTTAATTGAAGTCGCATGTCCTATTTATCAAGTTTTGTTGCCCTTGCCATCACTTAAGCTTATCCTGCAAAGAAAATATACGTGAAAAAAGATCTTGTTTCTATTGGAGAATATCATGCACCACTCCTTAAAGTCTGCAATTTGAGCTAAGGTGCATAACACTTTCCTCCACGCTACAACCATAAGGGCACAATGTCGTGTCTGATCTATGAAGCATGCGCACTTCAAAAAATCACAGTGTATCCATGTCGGACACACGAACACGGGGGGGCACCGTGTCAGGCACTCTATTTGGCTTGTCCTAATAAATTAATATTAAAAAAATTAAAAGACACTTTCTGAACATGCGAGAATATTTTGAAACATCTTAGAATATTTTTTAGACACTTTTAAGATAATTCTGATATGCAGGACACTTTTGAGGCACAAAACACTTTTAGGACCTATATATAGAATTGGATATATTTAATATTAATATTAAATTTAGTTATTAATATTACATTTTTTAATAAAATCTATAGATATATCTACCTCCTTTTTGTTCTTTTTATTAATATTAATATTTAAAAGTTTTATTATTATTAAAATTTTATCTAATAAGGCCTTGTTTGGCATGAGCCCAAAAAAGGGCAAAAAAATATCTTAATAATATTTTAAATTTATTATAAATTTTAATAACTTTATTTCACATCCAACACAAATTCCAACCTTAAAAATCAACTTTATTTCACATCCAACACAAATTCCAACCTTAAAATCAACTTTATTTCACATCTTACACACCTCCCAATATTAAAATAATTTTCTTTCCCATCAACTCTATAAAATAAATTATTTTCTCTTTCCTTACCCAAATTCATCCTCCAACCAAACAAGGCCTAAAACTAAAAACTTATTTTTTATTATTATTAAAATTTTAATCCAACAAAGTTAAATAAAAATTTCTTCCTCTTTGCTTCCTTCAAGCTTCACGAAAATAAACTAATCACAGAAATTTAGAATTCTAGCTTCACCTTTATCATTTTCTCATCCTCAACACCAAGTGCTCTTACTTCTTTTTGTTATCGTGCTCGTTATGGTTGTCCTTGCAAATAAAATTGAATTGCTCTTATTCTCCTACTCACTTTGCAAAGTGAACCATAAATTTAAATCTCAAATCTCTTCAATGCCGATGACATTTGTTTACAGGTTTTTATCTTGATCCTATAAGACTTCAATGCTACTTACAAGTTCTTCATACTTAAAAATTTAAGTTTATTCTATGTTATATTTTTTTAAGTATGAATTGTTAATTTTATTATTATTATATTTGACGTATCATGTCATATCCGTGTATTTTAAAAAATCATTACATCACCGTATTGTGTCGTGTCGTGCCGTATCTCCGTGTCGTGTCCGTGCTTCATAGTGTCTGATAAATGTCTCTAATGCAACCACACACTGGTAGAAATTGCGTTCTTGCACAATCTCCATAAGAATGCTTGAACTCACAACTAAGAAGGGATTCTCCAGCACCAGTCTCTAGCAACAACTTTACCCTCTAAAGTAAATTGCGAGTCATAAGGCATATGTGGAGATTCTCAGCAATTCTATAGCAACCCAGACCAGTATGTCACTACCAGAACTATACTCTCATTTGATCATTAGTAAATGCTTTTACAGCTCTGAGCTGAACAGGTGTGCAAGCCTATCTCTGTCCCACTCCATCTCTCTGGATACATAAGCTACTATAGCAGGGAGCTCATCTAAATGCATATTGATAAAGGTTGGCCACTAACTCAACGACGTAGTAGAGAGCCATGAATCCTTCATAATGGATACTAATGTTCCCTCATCCACCAAGTCATATAGCCATCAATCAATCTGTCTCTCAAACGGATCAGCTTTCACACCCAGGAGTCACCACATCTCTCCTCAAACTAAGAGCTATGCCCACCATATTTAGTACAGAAACTATCATGCAAAATGCACTTAGTATTACTCACAAGTCTAGTTGCATGCTTGGCCACCAAAAACTGTCTTCAAATACATAGATTATAGATGCCCAACACCCCTTACTCTTGAGCTTGCACGCTTCCTCTTGGGCATACACACTTCCTCCCAAGCTACATAATGCATGACCTTGGACTTTGTACAGCTACGCAAGAGGAATATCCTGATGAGGCTCTCAATCTCATCCAGGACATTGCATATGACATAAGTGTGTAGTAAGGCATACATAGGTATAGACGTTAAGGCGATGTTAATAAGAGTGATCCTTCTCGCCAGTGATAAGCTCTTGACACCCCAAGTAGAAATCTTATCTCCGACCACTACTATTATGGTTGAGAAATCTGCTTTCTTTGGCGTGCTTAGTGAGTGGAATCTCAAGGTAACGCACCTATTGCCCCTCGTAGATCCTGAATCTCCTAATATCTATCTTCTGACTTGTTCTTGCGACAACAACAATCTAGAGTTTGCTTCACTAGCTGCAATTGTACACGCCTTTGCAAAGAACAACAGATCATCAGCAAATATCAAACGAGAATGTGGTGAAACTCTGGGGGTAATTATGATGCCTGACAAGATTCCACATTGGACATCTCTGTGAATCATCACAGATTGTACCTTGGAGTTGAGGATGAAAAGGGTGATAGAGGGTACCCATGTCTCAAGCTCATATTGGCTATGATCCAAGGCAAACTTTTCCTATTTATCAACAATGCACACCTCAACCCTCTAAATCTAATGCATATGCTAACCCATTTCCTCCATTGATTCGAAAATCCAAGCCAACCAAGAACAACATTGACAAAATCCCAACTGAACCTGTCATATGCCTACTCCATAAGTAATCTTTGGACTTGGTGTTTATCAATTTAAGCATCATCTTTTGTGATAAAATACAATTGTCTACAATAAGTATGCCCGAAAAAAAGGCACCTTGCTCCAATGATACTAGCCCAGGGATATGTTCCTTCAATCTTTGCATTAACACCTTTGCTGACGTGGTTTCGGGAACCTTTGGATTTTGTTCCCGCACCTCTGCAGTTTCAAAAAGTAACTTCATTTATAAGATGTAGGGGAAAGGTCTTTGATCTCTAGCAGCACCTTGGTGCCCTCCCTGCCATTACTTCGCCGAATTTCGATACCAACTAGAAATGCACCTGCTTTTCACCACAACATACACTTACCGTCATCTACAAAACAGACCTTGTGTGATATATTAAATTCATGATCAAATTTTTATACAAACTTAAATATTAAAATATCACTTTATTTTATATTTTACACAATTCTTAATACATCAATTCACTTATTCCTTAATTTGTAACTGTTTAATTTAAATAATTTAGTTTATCTCCCATACCTCATACATATATATATATATGACTATACTATACTTATACTTTTAAGAAAAATAAAAAACAGCTTCAATTAGAGTAATGAACTTCTGCCACCGATAAAAATTGAATTAAATTTGAAATCTTTTCAATATAAAAAATCATCAATGGATCTTGAGTCAATTAACTATAATTATAGATTATTAATTTTATTGTTTAATATTTATTACTGAAATAATATTATTTTTAAATTTTATATATGATCTATAAAACTATTTACATTGAATTGCCAACCGATGCTCAAAAATACTAATAAAATTTCAACCAAATAAAAAAGTTATACTAAAGTATTATAACTCAAGATTAAATGTCGAGGTGCCTTTTAGGGAGTAAGACTAATGATGAGACCTGCACAGTTAAATGTACTTGAGTCAGAATAGCATCAAGTTGAGTGGCTTCTTCTGAAACACCTCAAGTCATGCAATTCTCTAATGTCAAAACAAATAATACCTCTATATCAAAATCATAAGAGATTACAGTATGATAATATAAGATGATTTTGTTAAATTCATCAAATAAAAATCTAAGATATCATTCAAGAGTGTGAATATGACGCCGACATTCAACTACAGAAAATAAAAAAGAAATTTAAGCTCCAGGTGGGAAGCTAACTAGGACATTGGTGTAAGATCATAGAAGAGGAGTAAAAAAAGAAACAGAACATTAAGATCACATTTCAGAAGAATAGTATGATTATCTAGAAGTATATTTAATAAAATAATATACTACACGTGATTGGTTAATGTTGGATAGGTAAATGGATTTGCCATAGGTTAACTAATGGCTTTTAAAAATATAAAAACCTAACCTAAAACCTAAACAATCATTTTCTACAAAACGAATCAAAATAGAACTCCATGGTTAGATTAATTGAAAATTTTGATTCAATTTATTCAAGTTCAGCTTGATTTTTTTTCTCAACCATAATTACTAATCATACCCAACAATGAAAAATATTGTCATAAATGATTGCAAATACATATTTGCGAGTTCGATCAAACAATCCATCGCGATAACTCGATCGCAAAAAATAACCAAATATGAGAAGATCACAATATACTTTTTAAGACTGATCTGTGACCCCTAGCAATCACAAATTCGTCACACCCAGTGGCCGCAATCTATAATATTGCAGTGGATCGATCGTTCCATAATTTAAGTATCACAGAACTAAACAATTATTTTCTTTAAATAACATCACAATACAAGCCTAGGTAACAACCAAAAACTACCTAACCATTATTTGTTGTCGGACTAGCTAGAACTATAGAAGCAAGAAACAATAGGGGATGCATTCCAAAGCTAATGTGATAAACTAATAGGTAAAGACACCAAACTCAATAACAATAAGCCAAATATAAAAATAGAAAACTGCTTATACTAATCTCAAATTATTAAATATTAGCAATAAGTTGACAAAATGTTTCTTCTAATTACTAATAAAAAAATCCATCAAAATGTGATAAAAATTAACGAAGCATCATGTGTTTAGGCCTTTTTGGTTGGAGGCCAAGCCATGACCAACATGGCCTCCAACCATTTTATTAAAAATAATAAAAAATAAAAAAATATAATGAGTTAAAAATTGTGTACAATGTAATATAAATTGAATATTTTATATTCAAGTTTATGTATTGAAAATGAAAAATAATTTTTTTTTTTAATAAATTGTTTATGTATCAGAATAATTTATACATTTTGTTATTATAAATTTCAAAGATATCTTTAAATTTTTTCAAATTAATTATATTTTTTTCAAATATTCTTGATATCATTAAAAGCAATATTATGGACAATTTAAGTTGAAAAAATAAAAATATCTTTCAACAACAATTGAATTACAAAAAATCTTAAATTTAAAATAATATCATAAAATTTGTTTAATTGCTTCTCAACCTGTCACAGATTATCAAAATGAAATGAGAATTTAAGTATATATCAGTAGATTAGTTTCATTTTCAATTTAAATTTAACTCAATTCAATTAGCTCGATACAAACGAAATACGATTGATAATAATACAGATACTATGGCATAAACTCAAATATATTGTCCTAATTAAAATAAATATATCTAATTAAATAAATAAATAAATAAAAATTAAATTCCTATTATTTTCATAATATGAGCTTGATTAAGGTAAAAAAAAAATGTGATCGACATCTAACAGAAGCAACGACAGTATCAATTTATGTAAAAAATAGAAACATCAATAGTATCTATAAGATTGTGAAAGAAAAGTTAGCTAAAGCATATGACACAGCAGCTTGTGGATATCGAATCTTTTTCTACTGTCGAAATATTAGCATATATGAAGCTTTCTGCGATCTCAATTGCACGGCCTATGCATCTCTCTCAATTTTAACGTTTGATTTTATGCATGAGTTGTGTTTAATATATGAGATACTTTTTCATTTTTTAACGTGTCAGCCGGACTAATGGTTCCAACATTTTTTTCCTTAATTAAAAGTATTAGGACATATCGACCAAGTATCAGGCAGTATCAAAATTTTATAAAATAAAAATAAAAATGATACGTTACACGGTGTATTGGATATGTATTAGTAAAGTATAGAGAGGGTATCAGTATCTAGTACGATTACGATCTAAATATGATAGGCTTTACAAAGTATCAATATTTCATAGGCTATAGTCTTGTAATTATACAAAGAAAAAAGGAAAAAAAACCAAACTAATAATGATTAACATCAAGTAAAATGTAAGGACAACCTCACCTAAACAAAGATCTGGAAGTATCAATTAGTCAAAAAAAAAACAATGTTCCAGGGATGCTCCTAGTTGGACAACATGTTCTCAAAGAAATACAAAACATTTACTAAAATTTTTAGAAGAACAAGAGGGCAATGAAATTTTCGGCATACAAGGAAATCATTAACTTTGCTGGATTCATTTTTGCGAAGGCCGTTAACATAATCATGTTGTCCAATCAATAAAGAACATTTGAAATCAACTTTACTAACGGGAAATGAATCAACGGAAACAGATAGTTTAGGGCTACAAAGTGCCAAGGGTGAAGAGAGAGGAGAAGAGTGACAAAAGAGCAAAAAATGTATTTTCACATATGAAATGATTGGTCAGAGGACCTAATGGCACTTTATCTTAAACTAAAGGATGCGTTTGGTTGATTCAAAAAATAAAGGGACCCAAATGCATATAAGTTCATACTAAAGGAACCTAGTGGCTATTTATTAAAAATTATATTTTATCTCATTTCACACAAATTTCAATACTAAAATATCATTTCATTTTATATTTTACATAATTTTCAATACAACAATTAAAATTAGGGAAATTTAACTGCATGCCACACAAACCTCTTAAAATTATACCATACACATTTTCTTCACAAAATTTACACTATGGATTGTGAAGAAAGTGTGTGGTGTAATACATGAAGTTTTATGTGGCATGTGGGTAATTATCCCTTAAAATTAATACTTTTTCTTATTATTTTGAAAGTAATTAACTAATTTATATATTATAGATACATATGTATTTTTTCATTAAGGGTAAATTTTACTTGGGTCCCAAAGGATGGAAAGAGAATGCAAATTTGTTTCAACTTATTAAATTTTGCAAGAGAAGCCCCTAAAGTACAATAGTCTTAAAAAAATAGGCCATCCAAGTTAGTTCCCAATTTTTTTATGGCTCTTGTTTACAAAAACTTTAAATATTGATGGAATATTCATAGAATATGCTATAAAGTAATTTTTAAAAAACAAAAAATCCCTCTCTTGCAAAATTTTAAAAGTTGGGGCCAATTTATATTCTCTCTCCAACCTCAAGAACTCGAGTAAAATTTACCCTTTATTTTGAAAAAAATAAACAAACTTCATTAGAGTAATAAACTTATACAATATAAAAATTGAAATTTAATTTGAAGTCTTTTCAATATAAAAAAGTCAATATAATTTTATTATTTAATAGTTATTACTTAAATAATATTATTTTTAAATTTTACAAATAAACTAGAAAACTATTTATATTGAATGGACAAGAAATACTTCAAGAACACTAATGAATTTCATCCATATAAATAAGTTAAACTAAAGTATTGTAACATCTCAAAATTCATATGTAGAGATGCTTTTTAGTGGAAAAAGATTAAAAATGGGACTTGCACAGTTAAGCGTGTTTGAGCTTAAAAACACCTCATGTTATGCAGTTCCCTAGAGTCAAAGCAGATAATATTTCTATATTAGAGTCATTAAATGTTATCAAAAGGTAATAGAATATGTTTATTGTTAAATTCACAAAACAAAAGATCTATAGTTGTACAAGTGAATTAACAAAAACGAAATAGAACATGAAGTTCACATTTTATAAGATTAGTATGATTATTTAGAAGTATATTTAATAAGATCACACAGTGCGCATAATAGGTTAATATAGGTTAGGCAAACGGAATCACCTTCGATTAACTGATGATTTTTTATAATAAAAACCTAACCTAAAATTGAAACAACCGGCTTCTACAAAACAAAAATCAAAAGAGAACTCAATGGTTTGATCAATAAAACATTTTGATTCAATTCATTCAAGTCCAAATTGATTTTTTAATTATGTTTTTTTTCATCAGTCCTAATTACCAATCATGTGCTACAATGATAATTAGCATTTACAATAGAATATTTAGCCGCAGAAACCACAAAATGGGTTGCAAATATGTATTTGCGACTGAATGGTTTGGTCACACAATTCGTCATGGAAAACTAGGTCACAAAGAATAACAACTACTGAATATGAGTCAATCGCAATTTACAACTGGTCGCAAGTTAATCGCACCAACTAGACACAATCTATAATATTGCAGTCGAATGATCATTCTATAATTTATATATAGAACTAAAAAAATTACTTTTTCTAGATAACATGAATTAACATACAATAGGAGCCTAGGTAACAACTGAAGCCTACCTAACCAATGTTTTGTTCTCGTATGACAATCTAGAACTAGAGGAGGAATGAACAATAGGGGATGCATTCCAAAGCTAAAATGATAAACCAATGGGTAAAGACACCAAACTCAATAGCATTAAGCCAAATATAAAAATAGGAAACTAATTATATTGATTTCAATTTATTAAACATCAACTAAAGGATGATAGAATGTTTCTTCTAATTACTAATAGAAAAATCCACAGGGATGTGATAAAACTAAGGCATCCTTCATGTGTATGCTTAAAATAAAAGCAACATCAAACCTCCTTTTATCCAATCAAACAACAGAACTCCTTTTTTCCAATCAACTGTTACAGATGTCATATAACATGATAATTGTAAACTATCATACAATAACATATACAAGTTATGAGAAGCAAAAAAAAAAACTAATCTAAGCCTAGCTTTGGGGGAACATTTGATAAACAACATACTCATATCAAGTTAATAGATTAATGTTTCTTGCTACAGTACTCTTGTAATTATACCAAAAAACAATAGGGGGGAAACCTAGTGGTGATTACCATCAAGTAAAATGTGAGGACAACCTAACTTAAACAAAGATCTAGAAGTACCAATAGATAAGAAAAACAATGTTTCAGTGATGCTCCTGGTTGGAAAATATCTTCTCAAAGAAACAGAACTAAAATTTTTAGAAGAACAAGAGGGCAGCAAAAATTTAGGCATACAAGAAAATCACTAACTTTGTCAGTTACATTATTGTGAAGACTGCTAATGTAATCACGCTGTCCAATCAATAAGGAACATTTGAAGTCAGCTCTACTGAGGGAAAGAAATCATCATGAAACAAATAGTTAAGGGCTACAAGGGTACAAAGTGGAAAGGGAACCTTTTAGTTCATTGATAATACTAGAGCATAAACGAAACCAGAAACAAATGAACTAATTTCCCGTATATCACAACAAAGACAAGCAAATCTCAAACTAAATAAAAACGCAGCCTCATCTTAGAAGCAGATTTTTCTAGTTCATAGAACTCCGGCAACAACAAATTCCGCTCAAAAAACCTAGATTCTATTCTTACCTTCACTAGATTCTATAAAATACAGAAAAAAAGTCAGATCTGTGCTGAGAAAAACAATATCGACTCCTGAAGATGCCGTACAAGCCAAGGAAGGGAAAAGGTAGCAAAAATATATACGGATATCTCCTTAACAACACTAAAACTTAATGGAAAACATTACACAATTTGTAGAACGCAACGAAGAAAAACCCACCGAGGAACACTACAGCAAGACGATGGCGGCCAATGTTTTCGGCAACCTCTGTAAAGTAAAACCCTAATTTCAGTATCAGTACAAGAAGAAGAAGAAGGAGAAGGAGAAGAAGAAAATCTGGAAGAAGAAGGAGAAGAAAATCTGGAAGAAGAAGAAGGAGAAGAAAATCTGGAAGAAGAAGAAGAAGAAGAAGACGAGGAGGAGGTGGTGAAGGAGGAAAATCTGGAAGAAGAGGACGACGAAAATCTGGAAGGAGGAGAAGAAGAAGAAGAGATTACCCCCAGCGAGATCCCGACGAACCAATGGGCCGATGACAAACGCGGCGACGAGGCAACGAGGCGAGCGGCGAGCGGCGAGATCCGAGGGAGAAGCTGTGACAGGAATGAAAATGGGGCGGCGAGATCCTGCGCAAAGTAGAGTTATCTAAGGCGATATCAGGTCGTGTCGATAATGTGTACGGTGCCCGCAACCTGATCTGCACGCTTCCGTCCGTCTCACTTTGGCGTCGTTTGATTCGATAATTAAATTTTAAAGAAGAAAAAATATATATTTTATCTTTTAAATTTAATAAACATAATTTAATTTAATATTAAAAAATTCATGAAATATAAAAAAAAAAATTAACATTCATATTTATGTTAAGTGTAAAATAAATTTGATTTTTATAATTAAAATTTGTGTTATGTCGAAAAAAAATCAAAACTAAATTAGCTCAAGAGATTTAGGATAATTTTCGAGTAAATTACTCATTCACTTCCCACAATAACAATAATAATAAAAAAAAATAAATTAATTCTTTATCTCATAAAATAAGATCAGCTAATTCAATCATTTGTTTTCATCGAACTACTCATTCACTTCCTTTTAAAAATATATAATATATATCTTATATATATATATCCCAATTCTTCTTTAATAATATATTAAATTTCTTATTCTTTCATTTTATAATTTATACTCAAAATCTTCTAAAAATAATATATTTAAATTTTTTAAATTTTTTTACCAATTATAATTATTTAAATATTTATTATTAATGTATATATATATATAATATTCTAAATATATTTGTGAATATACGAGTGCTATTTATTTTTATTTTTTTTAAAATTTAATAATTTAAGTTGTAAAATAAGTGAATAAAAAGTTTTTTATATAATTAAAAAAATATTAAAGATACAAATATAAATATTCTCTATAAAATTTAGTTATTCACTTTATTTTGCTTGGAGGGCCGGTGAAACACGTGTTAGATGTGAAATATGAACTCTTTTACTGTTATATAGAAAATAGAAAAATAGATGAATAAGTTACCATGATTATCTAAAAACATATTTAGTTTTTATCAAAAAAAAAAAACATATTTAGTAAAATAATTCAGGTTAATATAAATTAGATAAATGAATTTAGTTAACCGATAATTTTAATAATAAAAATTTAACAAAAAACTGGAACAATCAAAACTTATTTAAATTTATTTGATTTTTTAATTATAAAATTCTTTTTTCTAGGCCCCAATTCGAACAGCTTTCGTAGAACAGCTCTCGTAGAATAGCCCTCCTCGAACAGCCCTGATCGAACAGCTCTTCAAAGAGATATCACCAGATCGTACCCTCTGTACTACAATGTCAACTCAGCATTTAAAGCGGTATGGGAGTCCACTGCATAATCATCCTTTACAGGAATAGGTGTCAGGTATGATAAGCTGTACCTATTATGTCCCCTCCTCTTCAAGCTATAAATAAGGAGAAGGAAGAGAAGCTATGGACCCGCTCACTCTCCCTCCGAGCTGCCTCTCTCTCTCATTCTCTTTTATTCGATCTCAATCTAGAGGCCCCCTAAGTTTTGTAAGAAAAGAGATTCGATTAGTGGATTCAAATCGCCTAGACGACGTCGTGGTTTTCCCCAAATACTTAGATTTTCATGTAAAAATTATTATCTTATTTTATTCTATTTTATCATATTTTTAACATCAATAATATTATTAATTAGTGAGAGACAGAAAGGAGTATCCCTTCAATTCTTACATTTATGTTTTCGGTATAATATAATTAGATTATGGTCTTTTAATTAAATTCTAAAAATTATGGATAAAATAAATTATAATTTGTTTTGCTACGAGTTACATAATGTGTAAAATAAAAATGATGATTATATTTAAATTATGCATAATTGGAAAAAATTAATTTTTTATTTTAAATTTTATATAGAATACAAAATAAAAATATTTTCACAACTTAAAAATTTTATTGAATGTAAAATTGTTTTTAAAATAATTATGATTTTTTTAGATGTCAAAAATGAAAATCGAGATAAAGTCCATTTTAAAATGTTTATATTAAATAAAAAAGATTATAAGAATGTAATATTTGTAAATCAAAATATATACTTTATTGATATAACTCAATGTTTACTTGATATTTTTATCAAATTTTGTAGTATGATATTTTCTTAGTTCAAAGAGAAAAGAGCTTATCTGAGAATCAAGGAGTCTCATATTCGAACTGTATTATCTCTATAATTGTTAAAAGAAATGAAAAAAATTACGATATTAACGGATTGGTGATGTTAAAATAAAAAATTACATAATTATACTTTTTATTCATTTAACATACATTTTGCAATCACACTTTATAATTTTTTTATATTTTTATCATTTCTTTACAGAGAACTGCTTTGTAGCCTAAAAAAATAATTCTAAACTTTGGATTCAATTAGATTTTTTATGTGATATTTATATATGTGATAATAATATCATATAAATCAAAATAATATAAAAGCCCAGCGTAAATTCAAAATTTTGAGTTATTTAATAGAGATATATAACTGTTCACGTAGGATGTGGGGGTCTTAGGAAACACCGAAGAAAGAGAGAGTTCCGGGAGACGGCGGCGCGCAAATGGATGAACCTGTTAATAGAGGCTCGGGGGAAGATTCTGTCCAAGGCAACCAGAAAAGCACACAAAGATTTAAGGTGGTTCAGGGAGGAAATCCCCTACGTCCACCGGTCGATCAGCGAAGGAGTTTCACTAATTGGAAGGAGGTGGCCATGAAGGCTACTACAAAAAGCTTACAAGAGGAAAGGAGAGAAAGCAGGAGAAAGAGAGAGCTTTTCTTGTTCTCAAGCTCCTGTTTTACAAGAAGTGATAAGGGAGTTCTGCTCCTTTTTCGGTCTGTCCTCCTCCTTCGTTAGCCTTAGAGAAGGCCTGTAATGGTGGATGAAGCCAGTGACCTTCTTTTCCATCATCCTCTTTTCATGAAGTCTGCTCCTTGGTCTTTATAGGCAAGGGATGGTGCAGCTTTATCCTTGTTTTCTGAAAGAAAAGGATAAACAAATCTTGGACTCATGCTGCTTTTGAATGGATGAAGAGATTGTCTTCTTGGTCTTCGTGCCTTATGGGCACTTACAACAGTTGGAGCATGGGGCCCTTGGTTTGCGTGTCCGGAAGAAGCATGCTGCATTAAAAGCGGTGCGGCCAGAGTACGCTGACAGTGATAGGTATAGCTGAGAAATATCATACCTGAATGTAGCTGGGAGAGCTAAAAATATCAATCATGTAGGAGGTTAGAGTTTAGAGGTTAGAGGTTAGAGGGCCCAAACATCACCCACGAGGTTAAAGGTTAGAGGGCCCAAACATCACCCACGAGGTTAACAGCTTCAAAGGTTGAAGCATGATGTTTTAAGATGGAGCGTCACGTGTATGGTTGTGATGCAGCGCTGGAGCCACATGTCAACAATAACAATATTTTTTTCAGAGTTAATGGCAATTTAGTCCCTCTAGTTCGACCTATGTGCATCTAAGTTTTTTTAGTTTTCAAATTAACTAAGTAGATCCTCCAATTTGAGGTAATAAGTCTTTTGATATTAATAAAGAAATACAATGGAGCATATTTTTTCTAACTAATAAACTAATTTGATTATTTTAAAGGCTAAATAAATATTTTAGATAAATATAAAGTCTAAACAAACTTATTAATTAAAAAAAATTCTCTATTAAGTATCTTGATTAATACAAAAAGACCTATTTACACTTTACTTCAAACTCGAGGACCTACTTTATTAATTTAGAAACTCGAAAGACCTAGCTGTATATAGGACCAAACTAAAGGGACTTAATTGCTATTAATTTTTTTTTTTAAAGAGGCACAAATCAGCTATTCAATGAGAGCAAGTCAACTCAAAAATTGATCTTAGCCAAATAGTGTGAGTTTGCCCCTTTTTTGTGTCAATGAAAGGATAATATTTTTATTAATTAATTTATTAACTAATTAACTAAAATATATATTCCAAAAGCTTAGCAAATTTATAGAGGCTATTTTGGTTGTATTCTACTTTGACCATAATATAAATCAAATGCTTAATTTATTATAAAAAATAAATTAATTTTCATTATTTTCTTATGCAATTTTTTATATAAAAATTTTCATACTATTTCATATTCTATATTATTTTTAATTTAATCATTAATTTTATTTTTTATTCTATGTGATTATTTTATATGATTATATTTATTTTTCATTATTACACATTTCAAAATAAATTTAAAATTTTTAAAATACACTCAAAATAATCTTATTAGGATAAGAAGGATCCCAAATTCAGAGTTATACTACCATAATCTGTAAAAAAAAAACTTTAATATGCTCTAACATAAATAAAATCTAAAAAAAAATTTCAAAACTATTTCATATTTTAGAAAAATAAAAACAGAAAAATCAAAAACAATCTCTTGGAAACTTATAAGTGATTTTACATATAATAAAAACAGTGCTTTTATGTAATTTATCTTACATTGAACATAAATTTTTATCAATATAACACCTTTAAAATAAAATTCTAAAAGTAAATAACTTTTTTTTTTGGCTTAACAATTCAAAGAATATTATTACTCAATTATTTAACTACATGTAAGAGAAAAATACTTTTTAATTTAATTTTTGTAATGCCTGTATTTGATAAATTAAGAACTTATTTGTCATAATTTAACATAAAATTTAATTTCATTTCTAAATATATTTCAAGGTAGAAATCTAATTTTATTTATAACCTACATATAATTGAAAGAATTGAGCATGATAATTAATTATATTTATGTATGAGAAAACAGAAACATTAAAAATATATTTAATTTAATATTATTTTAAATTTTAAATAAAATTTTATAATTTTTAAAAAATTTATTTACACATATATTTCTAAATCAAATATTTTTTTTTAAAATAATATATCATAACACTAAACCAAAAACTCTCTGACCATGCGTTTGACATTTTAAAGGACTACAGTTAAAGTCTGTAGTGTTATTGGAGTCAGAGTCATTTGTTATCAAAGATTTAAAGGGGACCAATATAAACTATTTAATCACAAATTAAAATATTAAATTATTCTTAATCTTAAATCAATTAATAATCAGAGAATTAATATGACAAAAAAAGAAAAGTCTCATACTCTATTTAGATGGAATATAAAACAATAATTTAGATAATTTTTTTTAAACATATATATATAATATAAAATAAAATAAATTATTTAATTAAAAAAATAAAATTAATTGATTTATTTTCATTAAAAAATTAATTAATTTATTATTAGATGTGAAATCAAATAATTGTTTAAAATTAAATGTTTATATAGAATGAAATATAAAATAATTTTTAATTTAAAAAAAATTAAAATGTTTTGCTATAACTATTTTATCCATTATTATTTTTTCACAAATCAAATAGACCTTCAAGTTCAAATTCTAAGGACTTTTAATTATCTATAATATAAAATTAAGAGATTTACATGCATGCCACACAAACTTTTTAAAATTACATATATTTTCTTCACAAAATTTATACTATGCTTGGCGCGAGAACCAAAACAGGACCAAAATGATACTAATTTAAAAAACAACAATAATAATAATAAATAAATTTTTTAAATTATTCTACGTAAATTCAAATATTAAAAATATTATTTTACTTTACATAATAAAAATATCAATTTTATTTCACATTCTAAACCAAAATATTCAAATCGAATATTTTAATCTAAGATGTGAAATAAAATTTATATTTTTATTAAAAATTATTGAGCATGTAAAATAAAATATTATTTTTTATATTAAAATTTGTGTAGAATAATTAAAATAATTTATTTATTATTATTATTGTTATTTTTTAAACTGATCCTATTTTGGTCCTTGCGACAAACATGGCTATTAGATTGTGAAGAAAGTGTGTGTGATGTAATACATGAAGTTTTATGTGGCATGTGGATAATTATCTCTATAAAATTAAAAGAAAAAAATATTTATGCTGAACTCCACGTTACAAAACAAATAAATCTATACACAAGAAGACATAATAGAATATAAAACATACAAATTTAAGCTTTTAGGTCAGTTAGTAACCAGAAATTTAATCGGGTCTTTCTCAAATACCTTTTAGTGAAGACTTTATCGGAGAACATAGTTGATTTTGTTTTGATCCAAAGAAAATAGCTAAACTGAATATCTATAAACTCGTATTTATGAAAATAGATGAATAATATTGCCATAAGAAGTGTTGCCATTATTACAGAAGGTCTACTCTCTGAATCAAACAGTAGGAAAAAGAGCAATGGGCTGGGCAAATACCCTAAACTGCCTTTGTAGCAGTAGCATCCACCACCTGTAGCAATTGAGATCCTTTCGTCATAACAAAGCTCGACACACGTGATCAAACAATTTTATTATGTTGAGGTCCAATGGGAGCCCGTCGTGCCAATGCAGACGCGGCGGGCTCCCATTAGACGTCCGAACTTAAGAATTTCTCTTTTAAGTATAGCAACTAGACAAATACTAGCATTTCCCGACTTTTCAACACACCCCGATGTTTTCTTTATGCTGGAAATTGAGAGTTTTTACAGGGTGAGATATGAAGATAACTGATTGTGTTTCTACAGTGATCACAACAATTACAAGAACAAGAATGCTTGATCATCTTCTTCATTAGTAAAAGAGGTTTACATCTATTGAATCATAACCTTGAAGAGGCAATTTTAGATTCTTGTGTGGATGAGAGTACCTGCGCGGCTTTCAAGAAGTCCAGCACAGAAGAAGCCAGCAATGTTTGATGCGCGGTATAGCAATGATTGGCACCTTCAATTATAAGAAGCTTGTGGTTCGCTATATTCTTGTCGAACTCATGTGCATCTTCTGAAGGTACGATTTCATCTTCTGAGCCATGAATCGTCAAAACCCTGCGTGTGATACGATAAGTACTTTGTAGGGCAAACAAGTTTTCTCACATTCTCTTATATTAAAAGGACATGGGAAATATTATGAGAGAAAGAAGAAAAAATAACTTCATAGAAAAATTTGGGGATAGCAAACCAAAGATACTTGGACCAGAGATGTTGTTTTAAAAGAGGTAAAAGACAACTTTTGGTACGATGTTTTTATTTTGAGATTTGTAAAAATTAGGATATGAAACAAAGTTGATTTTATATTTTGAATTTTGTGCAAGATGTGTTGATCTTATATATTAGAATTTGTGTAGAATTCAAAATATTGTTAGTTTAGTGTTGAAATTTGTATATGATGTGATCTATAGAGTTAGTTTTAACCTACACTAAAGTTAATCTAAGCAAGCAAACAAACATCACTTGTTCCTAAAAGGAAAGGACCCATGGAATAAATTAACAAAGTCCAAAGTGATGATCATCCTCAGGCCAGATAACCGCATGGGAAATGGCGAGCTATCCCAAGACATCTATATATTTATATCTATTCACATAATTCAACCTAATTCAAGCTGAGTTACCTACCTATGTTGACCTTTCAACTTACATGCCTGTCTAGACTCAAGTAAAGATATAACATGCATCATATGTACACTAATAGAAGTCAATAAGCATATAGCTTTTTATGTATATGTAACAGGTCAATGTAAAAATGAATAGATTCATTGACGCAAATTTCACCTATTTTGTTTTATTTTTTGTTATGTTAAGATTTAAATTAGTTTCAAATAGATTTTGTACTTGAATATTTGGATTAAATTATGATAAATGAGAGTCTAACTCTCGATGGGGTTAGAGTTAGAGATTCCTGAAAGGATCAGATATCCTAGAAGTAAAGAGTAAGAGAACCTTAAATGAAAATCCTTTAGACCCTGTTTGGCAATGGGCTAAAAATCATGGCTAAAATTAGCCATAACTAAAATCTTAAATTTATTTTAAAAAAAACTTAAAAAATTATTTTATATCTCATCTCACATAAATTCCAACATTAAACAATCACTTTATTTCACATCCAACACAATTCTCAATAAATCAATCAACTTTATTTCACATCCTACACAATTTTTAATATAACCAACTTACTTTATTTCACATCATACACATTTTTCAAAAATGACTAAAAATTCTAACAAAATCTTCTTTTTTTCTTATTATCAAACAGAGCCTTAAACTCTAATTATTCATTTATTTTCCTATCTGAAGAGAAAGAGAACCCTGACTTTAGAAACCTTAGCCGCTACCCTATATCTTCTTCAATTCACCCCTTAGCCTACTCAAGACTGCCACCTCGCCTTCTTCGCCGTTGCCTCATCATCACCGATGACTTTTAAAGATCCTAACTATCGCCTCGCCATTCGTCGCGCAGAAGCTGTGTAATGGTCCTCTATCTTTCAACCACTAGTTTAATCTTCAAGCACCAATAAATGATGTTGAACATCATCACCATCACAGAAGTTCACAGAGGCCTGCAATCAATCTTAGTGCACTATGGCATTATTCTACAATACAATTAATGCCATGGGCATCGCTATTTCCATATCTTCAAGTCACCACTGAGGCATCGACACTCGACTCCTCTGTAAAAGGCCAATCAAGATAACAACCCCAATACTTAGTTCAAAACAACCAATAGAGAGTAAGTTCTTCCGGCTTACTCTTCCAACTGCGAAAAAAAGCAACTTCTTAACAGAGAATTGATTGGGTGCTACATCATCATTAATAAAACATCTTTAATAATGACATGACCACCCTTTAGAGCTCTCCAATTTGTCGAGCCTTAGACTTAATTAAAGTGAATTTCACCAATTACTAAATGCTTTTTTATTTTTAGTCGAAATTATATGTTCATTTGAATTACTTGATTGCTCGAATTGAGAGACCACCTAGATATTATTAAGTGAAATACCGTAGGTATTAGCTTTTGAATCAAACCCAATATAGTTTCTAAGATTTACTGAAATTTAGACGAGAGCTCTAATCTACCTCGGTAAATTTTTATTTACCAACAATTAAAATTCATTCAAATATTAAATTGGCTTAATTTGTACTATTTAAATTTTTTTTGTTTATTGCATAATAATAATGTACAAGAAAAAATTAAGGAGAAGAAGATTTGTTATAGAGATTGATTTAAAAACAAAAATAATAATAAGTAGGAGAAATATAAAGTGGCTCGACGAGAATCTAAGAAAGCAGTAGGCAATGCAAAAAATATGGCTCTTGAGGATTTATATAAGAAGCTAGACACTAAAGAAGGAGAAAGACAATTATATAGGATTGCCAAGACAAGAGATAGAAAAACTAAAAATTTAATTGAAGTAAAATGTATTAAAGATGAAAATCAAAAAATACTTTTCATGAAAAAAAATATTAAAAATAGATGGATGAGTTACTTTCAATAGCTTTTCAATGAAGGTTGTGAAAATTTAATTGATCTTATAGAATTCAGCACCCTAAAAGAAAGTAAAAATTACTCTTACATCCGACGTATTAGTAAAGCCGAAGTCTGAAAAACTTTAAAGAAGATGAAGCATAAAAAAATAATAGGACCAGATAACATCCGAATAGATGTTTGGCAGTGCTTAAGAGATGAAGGAGTTTCTTGGCTCACTAGATTGTTTAATATGATTTTGAAGACTAAAAGGATGCCAAATGAATGAAGAAACAGTATATTAGTACCTATTTATAAGAATAAAGGCGATGTACAAAATTGTGCCAATTATAGAGAAATTAAATTAATGAGTTATACTTTAAAACTTTGGGAGAGGGTGATCAAACAAAAGTTACGCCATAATACTAAGGTATCAGAGAATCAACTTAATTTTATGCCAGGTAGATCTACTATAAAAGCCATTTATTTATTAAAAAGTTTAATGAAGAAATTTAAGGAGAAAAAAGGAAAACATATATTTGGTTTTTATTGATTTGAAAAAAGCTTATGATAAAGTCTCAAGAGAAGTACTTTAGAGAGTTTTAAAAAAGAAAGAGATTTGCACTGCTTATATTCAAGTTATAAAAGATATGTATGAAGGAGTTGTTACCTGTGTTCGGACACAAAGAGGGTTGACTAAGGATTTTTCTATTACAGTTGGATTACACCAAGGCTCCGCTTTAAGTCCGTAGCTTTTTGCTTAGATTATGGAAGTCATGACTGGACTTATCCAAGATGAAGTGCCTTGGTGTATGCTCTTCGCAGATGATATTGTCCTTGTTAAGAAATGATAATTGATAGAGCGCAATGGAAATAAAGGATTCATGTAGCTGACCTCACCTAGTGGGATTAAGGCCTGGTTGTTGTTGTTGTTGTTATTACATAATAAATTTAGCAGATTATTGCAATTATCTAAGATAATCTTATTTGCATATAAAATTCCCACCTATTCCGCATTAATTTTGGTATTGGATCTTGTTCTGTATCAATTTGGTATCAGAGCATTAACTGCATCAATTGTAAGAAAGCTTTAAATCTATATGTCCTGCATCACTTTAGTATCAAAGTGATGTTGGATTATGAAATTATAGTTTAACATTTCATGAAGCTTTTATTGAGTTTGTTCCTTTCTTTCATTTTATATATCATTTATGGAATTCAACATAATCCAATCAATTTGAGTTTGATCATTTTATATAGAATTCCTCGTATACTTATAACTCAAATGCAACACTAACAACGAGTGTCCTACAGATAATCTTGCTTGCTTTATAAGTACGCCTCGTTCAAGGGACGATTAGATTGAGTATCTACCAAAGTTCCCATAATTCTTTTACAATCCTTAGCTATTTTGATATATATAGCAGATCCTAAACTAGCAGAACAATATACAAAAAATATGAAGATAAAATTAAGAAAAAAATTGAAAAAAAAATTATAGAACTCAAACATGTTGTGGAATAATGATAGTCATAATATGCTGAAAATGAATCATAAAGCCAGAGTAGGAAAAAATCTTAAAGTTAATTGAAGAGATTAATTATACTAAATGAAAGGGTCAGCTTATATCTTCTACTAAGACAACTCGATTGAAAATGTTGAGAAGAATTATTACATACTTTATTCCTCGAAGGTAATGACAAAAAGTCAAACTTTAGTCAACTTCACTTTTATTAAGAAGCATAATGTACAAGTGGCTTATGATACAGAGGATATTGAGATAGTGCTAAGAGCTTTGATGATATGAAATTTGATCTAATTACCAAAAGTGGAGGAAGGAACTCATATAATTGAACGTAGCTATAAGAATAGCACAACAACTCATAACTGAAGATGGCAGGGAGTAATTACCAAGTGATATCTTAAGGGAAGGGAATCACTGATACAAGGAGTAGCTCCTAGTAGGCTTCTAGGCTTGATGAGTGGTGAGAGAAGCATATGAATGAATCGTTCCACATCAAAAAGATGAAAATGTTCCAAAGTTAGATAAATAATATGACTTTAAGAAGATGCGCGTTTTAGTGGCAAAACAACAAAACTATGAGTATAATGATGAGAACTTTGCAGTTAAGTGTACTTGAATTGAAGTAATTCCAAGATGAGTTACCTCTTAGAAAGTACTCAAATCATAATTTAAAGTCAAAACGAATAATACATCTATATCTCGATTTGGAAGTTACAAACAACATCCCTCAAAAGTGTCAAGAAATAAGCATTTGAAACATTACAGTACAACAAACATCAAGGTGTCGATTCTTGTGTACAACAACTCCATTCTGCTGGATTTACAAGGATAGGTTATTTGATGAAGAACACCATTATTGGTATGAGCAAAAATTTAGAGTGATATCTGCACAAAAAGGCTAGATAGAAGTAAAACATTTTTATTTTTCATAAAATGCTTTGAATAGAAAGAAAACTAAAAGCAAACATCTCAATAGGGACAACCAAAATACACTATTATGATCATTGAAATAACAAAGTACACAAAACCCAAGTTTATTCTAGACTAGGGCACCAATTGTCATAGCAGACTAACTCAAAAAAAAATTGACTACAAGAGATGGTTGCTGCAAGAAAAGACAATCAATGACACTTGATAAACTCACATGCAACACACTAAAATTAGGAAAATAATGAAAGAACAGATGCAAACTCTTGTAAAAGATGTGGAGAAAGATATCCAAGGTGGAAACACTATAGATAGAGAAATGCAGAAACGCTTAGCCCAATAATGATAAAGGAGAATGATTGATACTATCAACCACCAGCTAAGACTGTACTGTCTACCAAGGAGGCCAACGGGACCAACAATTGCAAAAAGAAGAGCCGGAGAAGGAACCTTAGCAGACGAGGTGCGGACATGGCTTCCATAGAACCAGAATTAGTGAGGTGCTTCCATGGACTGATTGGATAAACCAATGAAAACGGACAATACCTCTACAATGAGATCACAAGATGTTACAACAATGATACAAAAAATATAAAAAAAGAATATGGATGCATCAAGATATGATAGTTATATATACATATATGTATGTATAATATAACATATTCTTATATTTAAAGTGTAACTCATATAATAGACCAGAATGAACATCTTTTGAACTTTCTAAAACTTAATTATCATTTTTTTCAAGCGTTCTTGATATCACTAAAAGCAATACTATAGACAATCCAACTTAAAAAATAAAAATATCCTTCAACTATTGAATTTTTTAAAAAAAACTTAAATTTAAAATAATATCATGAAATTTGTTCAATTGCTTCTCAATTTATCACAAATTATCTAGGTAAAATGAAAATTTAAATATATATATTAATAGATTAGGTTCAATTTCAATATAAACCCAACTAAAGTCAATGAGCTAAATGCAAATGAGCTATAAAGCATGGACACAATATGACATGACATAACACAACAACACGATTTTCCAAAATAAAGAACATAGATATAGCATGACATGTCAAATACAATAATAATAAATTAATAATTCATACTTCAAACATACATAACATGTAGAATAAATTTGAATTTTAAGTATAAATAACTTGTGAGTAACACAAAAGTCTCGTAAGATGAAGATAGAAACTTAAGAAGAGACGTTGACATTGAAAAGATTTGAGATGTATATTTAGAGTTTACATTACAAAGTGAGTAGGAAAATAAGAAAAAAATACAATTTTACTTATCAGGACAACTACGACGAGTACGACAATAAAAAGAGGTAAGAACTCTCGACGTTACGAATGAGATAAAGACAAAGGTGAAGCGAAAGTTCTAAACATTTTGAGATTGATTCATTTTCATGAGGCTCGAGGGCAGTGAGAGAGAAAGAAATTTGATTTAGCTTGGTTAGTTTAAAATTTTAACTTATATTAAGAAAAAATTTAATAATAAGAAGAAATAGATTTTTAATTTTACTAAATAAATTTTAACAATAACAAAAAATTTTAAATATTAATAAAAAGAATAAAGAGGTGGTAGATATGTACATAAATTTTAGTCTTATGTTTAATATTATTTAAAAATATAATATTAATAAATAAACTTAACATTAATATTAAATATCTACAATTCTATCCCATATGTATTTCAAAAGTGTCCTATGTCTCAAAAGTATTTTACATTTTAGAAGTATCTTGCGTCTCAGATATATCTTAAAAGTGTCTTACAAGTATCTTGAAGTGTTCTCGCGTGTCCAAAAAATATCTTTTAGGTTCTTAAGATTATTTTATTAGGACACACCATATGGCGTGTTCGACACAATGTCCCTGCGTGTTCTTGCATGTCCCCCTGTGTTCGTGTATCCCACACGAATACGACATGATTTTTTGAAATGCCTATGCTTTACAGCAAACAAGATACAAGTGATAAATGATACAATTAATGTGACCTGAACTTAAATATATTGATCTAATCAAAGCAAATGTATATTCTCCTTTTTCTAATTCTCTGCTCACTGAATAAATAAATAAATAAAATAAAATAAAAATTCCTATAATACGGAGAGATTTTATTTTCTAATTATCAAGGTCTGTTAGAATGACAACATATCAGTGAATTCCTCTAGCCCTTTTCAAGTTGATATTTTTAACTTGCAGGCCAAATTTGCTAAGTCAAGTTAAATATGGACTCTATTTTTTGATAGTAAATCTATCCGCAGTTCATCTCTCATCGTTTCCAAGTAATATGGTAGGAACTTGCTAACCTTTCAGCATAATCACTAAATTGTTATATGTTTAACTATACTGAGACAAAGATGCAAAAAAACCTGCATTCATTGCCAATGGCATGGCATGCAACTCGCATGTCTGTGCTTAGACGATCCATTAAACTTTCTTCAGTCACCCGGTACTCAACATTTCCTACAAGTAAAACATGATCATACAGTTTAAATCCAGCATTTCTGGTTATTGATGATTTAAAAAAAAAATGCAGATCCTTAAGAAACCAAGCTTATGTCCTTTTAGACTATAGTATACACAAAAATGAAATGCATCAACTGAAAACAAACATCGTTAAACATATCATGTCATAAATATCCTCCCTAAAGATAGCATGAAAGCTTTATTCTCATTTTTCTAGATTAAATGATAGTTCCAAACTCAGAAAGGAAGATTTCTTCTTTTTTTGATAGACAGAAAGGAAGATTTCAATGAAGCACACATCATTAATTTTACTTTACTTGTCCGCAGTTGACATAATCCTAAAATTACGAGTTCGAAGTCATCTATATCCTATTTCATGATTACAAGGCACCTAAAGCTTTTGTTTGCTGGCGGCCCAAAACACCCCAAATCCATCCTAAAAGTATCCATTCATCTTTATATTTATTTCACATACTATATAATTTTCAACATAAAAAATCAACTTTACTTCATTATCTTATATATATATATATATATATATATATATATATATATTACTAAAATAAATCAACTTTATTTCACATTCAATATAAATCTCAATATTAATATAATTTTATTTCACACCATAAAATTAAAATAATTTACTTTCTCTCTCTAACCACTCTAACCCATAAACATACTCCTATCACATAGAAGCAAAAGTACAAACTCTTTGCAAAGCTTCCTTGCATGGATGGCTTCCTACTAAGTATTGGCAATATGAAACTTAATGTAGATAACTAGTTGATCAGTATTATTGTTAACACAGTTTATAATAAAGAACAAGAAAAATAAACATCTAGAATCAGATAAACCACTTCCAAGATAGATGTGCAAGATAAGTCCAATCAATGAGAGTCATTTGTATGTAAATCCAAAATATTTTCTTTACTATGTAATAGCAATGATAACAAAAACTAAGCCTTTATCTCACTAGATGTGATCGGCTACATGAATCCTTTATTTCCATTGCACTCTCTCGGTTAACAAATTCTTATTTAGCCCTAAGTATGATTTTCTTTACTATGCAGCAAGTATTAAACATGGTACTCTATGGTATAGTGCTTATGCATTATCGCCATACAAAGAAAAAAAAGGAAATTCACAGAAATGGCCACAAATTACCAATTGCAACCACAGAACTTTACCAACAAGTAAAACCAATACAAACATGTAACACTTGAACCAGATCCCCAGGTCCCCAAACTAGATGCAAGTGCAGGCAAACCAGAAGCCCATGCAATGACACATCCACGAATGTATTCACTTCAATCTCTTCAAGCATATATGGCATATTTTAGTGCCAATATAATAAAAAATTCTCAGAACTTCCAAGTGATCATATCTGAGTTACCTTTTTTATCCTTAACATTTATGAATCCATCATTCTTTATCCTCTGCAAAAAATCTTTTCCCAAGCGACCTTCAATTCCTCTTTCCAATGCAAAGCGACCAGACAGGTTAATGACTACTGGCACATCATAAGTAGATGCATAAAGTACCACCACATTCCCTCCTGTTAAATTTTGCCGATTAATAGTTTAATAACTTATAAATATAAACTGAATGATTGAAAAATAGTCTTGGTTAGGACATTTTAGCCACAATAAGCAAGTAATAACTACATATTCTGCAAATATCATCATGCACAGAAATTATAAGAAAATCCTAACCCTAGTAACTAACTATTTAACATTCACAATGATGCGTCAAAAAACAATTGATAGAGAATCATAATTCGTGTTTGCGTAATTTTAATCTTATCAGAACTAGTTTACATCTAGCCAACTGACGGTTATAATAATCCTTAAAAAAAAACAATAAAAAGTTTAAAAACTTTCTATAGCTCTAGAATAAAAAAAGCTACAAGTGCAGTGTTTTGACATAGAAATGAAAATTGATATCAACTACAACAATTTTGAACTTCAATTTGAAGCATTAAAGTAATACTGCATTCAAAATTTAAGAATAAATGGCAATCTCATACTACAATGATGCAATTTTGGGGAATTTGAAGTTCAATCACATCCCACATAGCAACCCTTTTGCAATAACATATGGGAAATGAAAAGTAAGATTATCGTAAGACAGGCCCTAAGAAGTTTTAATATTTGTCTACTTCATAACTAGCCATCAAATATTGCATATAGTTCGCTCTCAATATCTCCAATCATCCAAATAAATGTAAAAGTAAATACGTTCAAGAGAGAGTAGAGGCACATGCTCATATCAAGAAAGTTTATGTAGCCAAATTCAGCAAGTAAAGGATAGAACAGAACCTCCACCCCTACTCTGCAATTAACTCATGATACGAGGAAGAACCTAGTCTGAAGAATGATTTAGATGGTGCAATAAAACCTAGAAATGTGGAAAAAAAATTTCCTAAATATGAGAAGGACAAATAAAATGATGAAAAAACTACATATAACCTACTGACTGAAAATTCTAAATCAGTAACACTAAACAGCTGTAATGATGTCTACCCCTTCTAGAAACATAGAGACTTAACTTGCTTCTAATGAAGAGTAAAATAAAAGGGGCAGGCAACATACACTTTGCCAAAAACCATTAACCAATGCACAAGGATTTCAAGCCAAAAGGAGCAACCAGTCACCATTGAGAAGAGAAGTTAAAATGGCGTAAGCTGAGGATAACATCACCTGGTGGAAAAGCCTCGCAGAGCAGTCCTCAAAGCTGGAAAATTGAGACAAACCCAGAGATAGAAGAGGGAAAGAGTGCATCTCCAGAAAATATTAGGCCACATAACTCAAGGATCTTCAATAAGCACGTGTTGACGAAGGGAGGTCCTTAGTGCAGTAAAGATCAAGTCTCTCCGGTTCTCGGGGAATGAAGAGAGTACACTTTGAATCAACCAACAGCCACAAAAGAAAGAGAGTTCAGTCCAAGACTCCTATGGGAAGAACTGACCACAAGCTATAAGCACAATGCTCCATTTTTGGGTGTCTTACTGTATCTTTATTTTTGTCCCAGTTTACATTGAAGTAACTTTTTTGTGGGCAGTATTGAAGTGGAAACCTAACAAAGATACTGCCAAAGTTGTTTCTCCCTCAAGCTCTATATCAAGTCCTGAGAATTGTAACCTCTAGTACTTATGGGAGTCCCCAAGCCCGACAGAGTTGGAGAAGAGCAACCATGGTTGCCCCATTAGTTTGAACCTCCAATGTTAATTGATGAGTCAAATACAAGTCTACACCATGGTTTTGAATCCTCTTGCTCGAGGAGGTATGCCTCCTCTAGAGTAGTCTTGTATTGCACCCATATATTAAGGTGACTTGCATGCTCTTAGTAGTTTATACAGGCCACGACTGAATTTTGACAAAAATCATTAACAATTACTAACTAAAGACATTTGTAGTCAAAAGACACTTATGGTAGCCTTGAGATGATAGAGGAGGATTTACTAATGAATCATCTACATGAAGTGTTCCATGGAACTAAAATTTCATGAAACTCAACATTCATAGTTGCTTAGTTTTTCTTGTGCTCTAATAAGAATAGTTATTAGTCTTTTGAGTAACTAATGCTAATCTAGTTTGGGTTTGCAAGTATGCTGAGACTCCAGTTCAATTCACCAAGTTGAAGACCAAATGGCATGAGTAAGATACCTTAAGCAAGGCACTAAAAGATTGAAATAGCTAATATTTACGTTATGTTGAAAGCATCAAGCCTTTGCTTCATTGACACAGGAGTAGCGTACTATAAAGCTTAGATGTAATGCATCATGATTAACTTAACTAAGTGCTAGTCCTATGCTCTCTCCTTCAAAGCCTTCCTCCTCCTTCGTCCGGCTATAACCTTGTAACAAAGGCTTTGTAATCCACAAGAAAATCTTTTCTAATAATAGTAGTTCTACCCCTGTATAACTCGTTTTTTTCCTACAAAGGATTTTCCACGTGATTTATTCTTCTTTCTCTTTTGTTCTTTTTTTTCTCTGTCCTAGAGGAAATATACAATGAAGTCTCAATCTATCCCGTGTGAGATCCCAATTGTCCATCTTTGCCATTTGAACAAATTATGTTGATTTTTAAAGCATCATATATCATTCAAATCTCAACTATTTATCTCAATTAATTGAGCTTCGACCCAACTTTAATTCTCAAATTCTTCCACAAATCTCAAAGAGTAGCCATTTTCTTTTCTAATAACCTTCTTAGCATTCTCGTAGTTTCCCAAATCTTAGTGTCTTTAACACTTTGGTTGGCTCTAAACCATTATCTTCCTTTATTGCTTTTTGAACCTCTTCATTCCACTAGCAAGTCCAAGGTCTATTACCTTTCAACTTCCCAAGGATATGTTGCACAACGCTTTTAATGTCATTAATCATCTCAAATCTCACAACAATATTAGCTTTTACAGTGTCACTAACTTTAATAAACAAAATAATTTTTTAAAAAACGTCTCAAAGATAAGTGTATTTCACACCATTCACCTTTCTAGAAATATTTAAAATTTAACTTATTTCATTATATTAACAACACCTTCTAGAAATTCTTTCCATTTTATATCTATATATTTTGCCTTTATTCTTTATCAAATTTACTCTTTTGCCCTTACACATCTTTTCCTATATGTTCTCCACTTTCTTAAATTTAATTTTGCTATTTTAACCAACTACAGATCTTCTCCTGTTTCTTAAATTTGTAAGGGTAATTTGGACATTAAAAAGTAATCAGGGAATATGCTAACGTTTTAATAGCACATGTTTCATCAATTTGGAACAATATACAAAATCTAACACTCAAACACACACAAAAGCATAGAGATAGAGATTTGTGAGGTTCACCTGAATGAGGCTACATCCTTGGCAGGTGCAGATGGAAAGGAAATTCACTAGGAAGAAGAATGTGTCCACAGAGGGAGAGGCCAAGGCTGCTTTTCAGATACAAACGAAGTTATAGATGCAGTGGAAGCTCATTAAACGCTAACCCATATGGAGTTTGTATGCTATTCTGAAATGCAAAAGGCTATTTCCCAAAATACCCAACAAATTTGAGGGTTTGATTCCCATCCATCCTCCGCGTTTGGCTCCAAGTGGGTCCCAACACCTTCAAAGTCCACTTATATGTAGGGCTGTTACGGATCCGATTTCGAGCCGAGCCAATACCGGCTCGAAATCGGATTGATCACATTTTGATCGACTCGAAATCGATTTGAACTCGATTGGGTTCGACTTCGAGCTGGCTCGAGTCGATTCCGATCGACTTCAAGCTGATTTTCGATTCACTTTCGAGTCGGCTCGAAAATGAATCAAATCTCAATTTTTTTGAGACGATCTCGAGCCGGCTAAGCTCAACTCGATCCGGCTCGAGATCGGCTCAGTTTATAATATATATATTATATTTAATATATATTATATACATATATTATATATATGTATTATAATATAAAATGTATTTTAATTCGAGCCGATTTCGAGCTGGATGGAGCCGAGCCTACCCCGACTCAAAATCGGCTCGACATTATTACCGAGCCGAACTTTTGGCTCGTTAGTCGGCTCATTTAGATCAACTCCATTTTGATTCGATCTAAAATCAATTCAATTTTTGATCGATTTTCGATCTTCGATCCATATTAACACCCTTATATGGCAAATTGAAAGAGTAAATTATCCTATAAATTTAATAAAGATAGGAGCAATTAGAAAGAGTTATCTAAAATGGAAAAAGAGTAAAATTTACTAAGAAGGGAGGGATTTATGGATAAAAATTGGCAAGATTAGTTGAGCATTTTTAAATCACAAACCAAACAAGGCCTAATGTTGTTAATAGAATGAAATAACTGAATTGAAAAAATATTAGAAGAAAGGTGAGTTATGTCAAATATGCTCATCTTTGAGACTCAATTTTTAAGTTACATGATTTTAATTTATTATAGTTACTTGTAACATAAAATCAAAGATTATGGGACGTGAGATGACTAGTGACATTAAAAGAGTTATACAAGATATCCTTGGAGTTTGAAAGGTAGTAGAGCTTATAAAGAGACTTTATGGTTACATACTTAATAACCCAACAATGATGGTTTCATCAATTTAGATCAACTTACAAAAAATAGACATAAAAATTGAAAAAAAAAAAACAAATAGTGTGAAGAAAATTATCTATGAAGCACGAGCATGACACAACAATACAGATACGTATGATATAGATATGACGATAAGACAAACTTAAAAAAAAGTAAGATATAAATACATCAAAATAGTGTAATAATATATATATGTGTGTGTGAGAACATATAATGCGACTTACTCACAAATTTAAGGTGTAGTTTGTATGATAAATTAGAATGACTTACACACCTTAAATATAAATTTCAAAAACATTATTTGAACTTTCTGCAAAGTAACTATATATTTTTCTGAAACATTCTTGATACTACTAAAAGCAATATTATAGACAATCTCATTTAAAAATAAAATTAATTTTAAAAAATTTTAAATTTAAAATCATGTCATAAAATTTATTTAATTACATCCTAATTTGTCAAAGATTATCTAAGTGAGATTAGACTTTAAACACACATTCATAGATTATGGTTGATTTTAATCTAAATCAAACTTGAATAAATTAGCGTGATGCAAACGAAATACAATTGAAAAAAATACATGTACTGTCATGTATCTTTAACCCAATATACTGATCTGACTAAAGTAGATGTATGCTCTCCTCTCTCTGAGGTAAAAAAAGCGAAATTAATATCTAATAAAAACAACAACAAAGCATTGGTAGAGGTTAAAAAAGCATCAATGTCACCGTCGTCTATAAAACTGTGAAAAATAATCAGCTAAAGTAGAAGACGTAACTTGTGAACACTATTTTTTTTGTTGCTGAAATACTAGCGTACATGAAGCCCTCCGCAATTCCAACTACATAAGCTTAGTGTATCTCTCTCCCGATTTTAACGCTTGAGTGTATGCATGAATTGTGTTTTATATATGAGACCCCTTTTTATTTTTTAGCGTACAGGAGGGTGTCCGACCACGCTAACTGAAAAGACAATGTCTGGACGAGGTCGGTGAGTGGGGTAGGTCAAGGCTCTATGCTTCTCATTTCAGTCCAAAAGATGATGGACGAAAAATGGGAAATTCATAAACGGGCATAAACTTGGATAGCAGGTTTTACTCCAAGTCTCCCTCTGTCTGGTTTTCGTCTGATTTGTTGCCTAGACGATGCGCAATCCCGAGCTGCTCTAAGAGGGGCCGGGTCGTACCCCAGCGGGTAAAGAGCCTCGATCTCTAAGTGCTAAGTGGGGGCCGAACCTAGTGTTCTAACATTTATTTCTCTAATTAAAAGTATAAAAAGTATCAGATAAATATATAATTTTTAAAAAATAAAAATAAAAATTAATATGCTGTGTGGCGTATCGAACACATATCGATGGAGTATCGAGGAATATTACAAATACGATAAACTTAATGAAGTACTGATGCTTTGTAGAAAACTATATAAAAAGAATAAAACATGAAATAACTCTCACAACTTAATTATCATTAGTAATTTATCCTGAAAAATAAACTAAACAAGTTTTCATTAAGTCTACATCATTATTCATTTCTCTGTCTTTGTTCAAATGTGAAAATGGCATGTCCTACTTGTAATCATGACTTGTATATACTAAGTTGAGTAGTAAATAGCAAGAATTAGCAAAAAGAGGATTCACGATGTCAAACTCTAGCTTGTTTAGTCCTTATATTATTTTTGTCATACATTATACTAAAATGATTATTTAACTAAAAACAAAAAATAAAATAATTTTTTAGCACATACTACTAATATAAAAATTTCATTTTATTTCATGTCATTATTTTCAATATAACCATCAACATTACTTTACATCGTAAATAACAATTAACATAACTTTATTTTCTATTACATATATTCAAAATAATCCTAAAATTTTAAAGGCATGATCAAAATAGCCTTAATACCAAACAGGCCCTTGTTTATTTAGTTGGGAGACATTTTGGCCATGGCAATTTTTTTAAAAATATAATAATAAAAAATTACTTTTCATTCTACCACACAAATTATAATATTAAAAAATTATTTTATATTATATTAAATGCAATTTTAATACATCAGTCAACTTTATTTTATATCCTACACAATAATAATAATAACTAAGTCATTACCCCACTAAGTAGGGTCGGCTACATGAATCTTTATTTTTATTGCACTCTATATTAATTAACAAATCCTTTTTTTAGTCAAAGTGTGTAAGATCGCTATTTATAATTTCTTATCATGCCTTCTTTGATTTCTCTCTTCCTCTTTTTACTCCAATAACTTAACTTTCCTTATTGGAGCTTGAATCGGCTTACGATTTATATGTCCAAACCATCTAAGCCAATTTTTCTGAGTTTATCCTCAATTGATGATACTCCAACTTTCTCGCAAATATTCTTATTTTTTTAGTCTCTTTGTGTATACTCACTCATCCATCTTAAATACTCATTTCTACAATATATATTTTATTTGTATGTTTCCTCTTCGTAATCCAGCTATGATAACTCGAGATTGAAGAGGCAAGAAGTGACCGCTGGGGTGATATTCACATAAGTGAATCGAAATCACCTGGACAACAAACTTTTAGATGGAAGAGCATAAAAATTAATCATTGCACATCAAAAGGGATGTCAGTTCTTAAACTATATAAGTAAATAGCGTGATCCTAAATGATAAAGATATTTTTTAAGGAAAAATTGTGAGGCTAATAATGAAAAACTTCACAGTTAAGCATACTTGACCTGAAGTAGTATTGAGATTGGTGACCTCCTGGGAAGTACTCAAGTTGCATAGTTCCCAAAAACCAAAGCAGACAATACCTCCATATTTGGATCACGGGATATTACAACATATTATCAAAGCCGACCTCCCGTAGTATGATGTGGTTCGAGGATGAACCAGCAAAAGCTAGTAGGCTTGTGAGCACCCAGGATCAAAAAGGGCAAAGACTGAATACTGGGGTGATGTCCATATAAGTGAATCAAAATCACTTGGATTAGTAGTGGCTTCTGACAGGCTTTTACGTAGAGAGATATATGAATGAATTATCTCACATCAGAAAGAAAGGAGAGTTCATGAGCAGTATAAGTAAATAGTATGATTCCAAATAGTAGAGACGTCTTTTAGGACAAAATTGTGAGACTAATGATAAGAAACTCTGCAGTTAAGCGTACTTGAGCTGAAGTAGTACTAGGATGAGTGACCTCCTAGAAAGTACTCAAATCGCATAATTCCCAAAAGTAAAAATAAACAATACCTTTACACTTGATTCACGGGATATTACACCAGCATTCAGCACCATATATTATTGTTGTTCTTACTACTGTTTTATAAAATTTACTTTAAGTCTAGTGAAATTTATATTTCATATCTTATATAATTTTTTAAAGTATATAATTTTATTTTCTATTATATGCACATATTTCAAAAAAAAAATTCCTCAACAAATGTTTTTTCTCCAACCAAACATAATAGTTGTGATGGAAGTGATGTGAAGATGATGTCCTGACCTCATACAATTAGAGAATTTGCTGAATAAGTAACCCTTTTTTTATATAGCAAATGACTAACCTTTACTATGCCCAATAATAGCACCAGTTCTGAAACCTTTCTTTGACAAATATAGCACAACGGCATGCAAGTCATCAACTTCCCTGCGATAGTTGCCATACTGAAATACACCTTCACTTTCCCTGGGAAAATAAATACTTTTAGCGTGTAACATCAAAAACCAATGTGGATATGGTCAGATGGCTGGTTCCAAACAACAAAACAAAAATTGGAAAAAGCATGCAACAAAAGGCAGGCACATAAGTAAAAATCTCAACATCAAAAAGTTTTTATGAACAACAGTAAAATTCTAGTAAATCAATTCAATGAGTTAAGTTCAGTAGGAAATAGTCATTTAACTAAGATCAATACATTTAAGTGCAATATGCTCAAGAGTGTTTTAGTCATCAAACCTTTATTCACATTCTTTTAACTGGTCATTCTCTTTCTCAGCTGTCCTGCACTCAATATTTTGATTTTATCTTCCATAAAAAAATATATTTTGATTTTCACAACTTTTATTTATAAGAAGCTAGACTTCATTTATTGCATGTGCATAATCTTCCAATGATCACTGGCATATAGATTTCTTTCTAGCCTTAACTGCAGTTATCCAATTCTGATACCATTACTTTCATGTCATAGCTTCTGAAACCCAACGACATACAGGTAATTCTTTATTTTTAGAAAAGTAGCCATTAATATCTATTAAGTAATACATAACCAAGCCATATTTATTTTCCAGAATTCTTCAAGCTCAAACAGAGTCTATACTTATGGCAGTTTTTCCAAACCAACCTGAATTTGGCAATGCACTTACTTTTTCGGGTCAAAGTTTTTGAAACAATAAATGAAACTACCTAATTATACATATATATGTACGTGTATATGTATGCATGCATATATTTTGCCTTGTTTACAACTCAAGTTTCAATGTGGTACCAACCTATTATGAACATTTTTCAGATCTGACTCAATTCCTACAAGATGAACAGCAAAAGGCAACAAAATAACTAATTATTGAAAATTCTATGATTCTATCCTAAAGAGTTGTTCTTCTTGGTCTAGAATTATAAATACCCTGCCCCTCATCAACAAGCTATGAAACTTCAAAACTTTCTATTGACATCTGAATTTATTCTTTGTTGTATTAGTTTCAAATGCTTTTTTCTTGTCATGGATAGTATTATTTGTGTCAGAAGTTTAAATTCATGAAGTTTTAGTGCATATTATTGTGATACTCACGAACCAAAGGAAGAACATGTTTTCATCAAGAAAATACAAAACCATCTTTTCCCCATCATTGAATATTAACTATTCCTACGTAATCAAAAGCTATATAGGCTTCCAAGATTAAATCAGAAGAGTCCTTCCTCAGGCATGGCTCCCTCTACCTCGTGCAGGCGCACGCGAGCCCAACCCCTTCCCCCTTCCCCCGTGTCTCTATTGCGCAAGCGCGCATGTGGCTGCGTGGAGGGTGGCGGGCCACGGGAGCTAGCCCCTCCTCTCTCTCCTGCGCAGGCGCGCACCTGCGTGGAGGGTGGCGGGATGCCGGTGCCCACCTCTTCTCTTTCTTTCACTCTCACAAGCACACGCGACTGCGCGGAGAGTGGCGGGCCTCTAGCTCAAGCACTCAATCGAACAACCTTCTCTCAGTAAACAACCATCTCACCCATACCCCTTAACCTTTCAAAGAGTGACCTCTTGACTAGACAAATAGTCCTAGTTTGTTAATCTCATCTATTGAGTATTTCCGATAAGAATGTCTATGTCTACCACCTACTTTCCACCGTCGACAATTAATGGCTCTTTAGCTACCTTTGGCCACACATCATCCTAGGTGACATCAACGACCCATAGGCCTCATTTGATTGAAGTATATTTTGAAGATGTTTAAAGCATTTTTGAGATAGAAAGAGAAAGAAATATATTTTAATGTTATATGATATATAAATTTTTAAAATTGGTATTTATATAGGATGTGAAGTAAAGTTAGATTTTTAATATTTAAATATATATATATATATAATGTGAAATAAATAATAAAATGTTAATAAAAGTGTCTTTGGAGAAATGTAGGATTTTTTCCCCAAACCAAACAAGGTCATAGGAATGATCACACAACAGCATCAATGGCTAACAAGTAGTGCTAAACTATCAGTGTCTATCTATAAACACCCAACCAATACCAACATAAAAGTGCCTCGAGACTGCTTACTCAAGCTATAAGTACCCGACAATGGAGGAAACTAGAATTTGGATCATAGTAGCTTCTAAGTTGTCCCCACTCTCTCAATCTCAAGCTTCTGCTCATTCTGTCACTCCAAGGAACGCAAATTACATTATTGCACAGACTCAAAAAGCTTGGAGGTTCCTCCCTTCAGACTGATTGACCCTATTTTTCATCTTTAACTAAATGAAATTTTCCATTGTACAATTTGAGAAGTATAGTTAAGTTCCCCTCTCTCTGTCTCCCCCCTCCCTCCCTCGATTTTCCCAACAATATGAGAGGTTTACCAAGTACAAAAGGTTCCACATTTCCCCCATTCTCTCCTGTAACTTCTATAGGCTTTCTGCATGATGCTATTTTCCCCGTGGAGACAATCTCCTGTTGACGAGATCTTAGCTCTCGGTCAAACATTAATAAAATTTTGCGTTAACACATGTAAATCATGCCTTACATTCACGTCTGTTGTTTAATAAGATTTAGGAATAAGGAATAATTTCTCATTACATAATGATAAAACTAACTTATCGCTAGTAAAAATGTTATTTAGAGGTAAAAGTGCAATAATAACCTAGTTGCAATTAATAATAAGAGGTTCATATTTCATGTATAAAGAAAGAAAACAAAGAGATTTTGTCACAATGAATCCACCAGCAGGAAGGACATCCCAAGCTGCTGAGACCACTCTTGGAGGTGATCAAGCAGTAACAGGTTGCATATTGTCGAGAAGACTTCATTGATTCATCATGAGTGCTACTCATGGCAATCCATGAAATCAACAAGACGTCACTTGAAATCTTAATTATATTACCCCTTCCTTTATAGATCAAGTTAACAAGTTGATCATGTATAGCCTAGAATGTGTCAAACTTAAGTCCCAATAACACCAATTTCAAGATCCCAGCATGGCATACCTTACAAAAGAGTTGGAAAGGGACGCATTCAATAAAGGAAGAATTTCATACATCCAAGTTGCTAATAGATTCAAATTTCCTCAGACGATCTTCCTTCACATAAAGAGGTGAAACACAAAGAAGGATAAACTCAATGATATGCTAATCTGGAAGCTTAGAAGTAAAAAAAGAAGGCATGCATCAACTGATGAAGAGAAAATTATAAATACAAATCCTAGTGCTGAAACAGAACCTTTTGCGAAAATTGCCACTGAAGATGATACAGAAAGGAACTTGAAATCGCTTTGGATGCTGATATATTAAGAATGTTGATGTTTCAAAACCAAAGGGCGCAACTGAAGATGAAATTTTTGTTGATCTTGTGCAGAAAACTACTGTCCAAGATATCCAACGAGAAGTGTGGCAAACTTGAAGAATTGCAACAACAAATTCAACTTAAATAGATACTAGCTCCCCTCGGCATAAAGGAGTCAAAAACAATTGAAGAAGCTTCGATGCATGTCAAACTTATTGGTGTTGGTGGCAAACATAATGAAAGTTGGGTAAACATGAATGTCCTCAACGGTAGAGTGATGTAAAAGTTGACGAAATTGACTTGGAGCAATTAGGAAAACAACCAGCGACCAAGAGGACCATCTATCGGTCGTGACCAAATTTTTCACAGTTCGTGAAAAAATTGAAGATGAATGGTAGCTATATAATTTTATCATTTATTCTGACAACTATACTTTTGACCAGGAGTTCAAATATGAAGGAAATAATAAAAAGAAGATAGTGTGAATGGACTAACAAAACTCAACCAAAACAACTTGGTTGCTTTAACCATACAAAAATCCATCCCAAATGAGATGAGTTAGTCCAAACCAACCAACTTTATCCACTATGGGGATGTAGTCGGTCAAAACTAACCTAATTAAGTCTATCTGACCGGGTCAAACCAACATGACTAGCCTTCAGGTTCACCCTGATCAGAGCCAAGCCCATAGGTAATGTCTGTGGAGGGCACACTAGCCCTTTTCCCAGAGAGGTAGCAGGGCCTTTAATGCAATCAATGAAAATTATAAAAGATAACCACGAATCAAAATTTCGAGAACATTTTGAAATCTCACAATGCAAATTGAAATAAATAAGATGTAAATTAAATAAGAATTTGTTGATAAATAAATAAGAATTTGTCGAGTTAGATTAAAATGATCAAGTAATTTTAGTAAGTCAAAGATGTAGGTTACAAAATTAAATTGGTTTTATTAAGATTTGATGCCAGCAATAATTCCAAATGAAGCCGATTATCTAGTAATAATGACACTAAAAATAAACCTCAAATTAAAATATTTTGAGGTTAATTAGAGCAACAGTCTGCATAGGTTAGGTAGTCTTCAAGGAGGGTATTTGTGCTAATTTCCATGAAATCTGATTGCCAGATGCTAGCTTGTCTCAATCTTAAATGGTGGCATGAGATGGGCTTCATAATAGGGCTTCACGCATGGGCTGGTGAACTTGGTGTAAGCCTCACGCATCACGAAAAGGAAAGAGAAGGATGAATAGGTCTTCACTAGAAGGTTATATTCTTGGCCTAGACCTCATAGGAAGCATTCTATGAGATAAAGTACACTGTGAGAGCGGGCATCGCGAGATGCACTTCCATGAGTTTCAAAACGAAGAGAATAGGGACTAATGGCTATGGCACGCAAATTGCGGTCCCTTTCTTGATCATGATGCCAATTAGATCATATCAGATGGTTATGGTGTGAAGTGTGGATCATAGGTAAGAATTCTTGGAATTCATGACGAATTAATGGGGACATCTAGATCATTGATAATCCAACTCAAATTGTGCACTATAATGCCTTGATTGATGGAAAGGTGAATATTATTCTTATAAAAAGTTGGTTCATTATGCAGATTGTCGATTCATTTGATGAAGCATGCTAGGTCTTTTAGTTCAATTGAGTCGAGTTTGGATTGAGCAAGTTAGTCATAACTAGTGAAGCGTTGCAGAAATGAAGATACTAAAGTGAATGTGAGGATATACACGAAAGAATAGAATGAGTATATCTGCGAGAAAGTTGGTTACACAAATTGATGATAAACCTAGAAAAAATCGGTTTAGATGGTTTGAACATGTAAATCATAGACCGATTGAAGCTCCAATCAAGAAAATCGAGTTATTCGATTTTGCCCATGTACAAAGAGGAAGAGAGAGACCATAGAAGAAATGACAAAAAACTATAAAAAGTAATCTTACTCACTTAAACTTATATAAGAATTTATTAATTTATAGAGCGCAATGGAAATAAAGGATTCATGTAACCGACCCCAGTTAGTGGGATTAAGACTTCGTTGTTGTTGTTGTATCAACATAATTTTTGAAAGCTTTTTTTTATATTTGAAATAATTTTTGTTCAAATCACAAATCTTAAATTTGTCACATTTGTCTCACATAAATCGTAACATTATTAAATTTTGGCTTATATTTCACAAATAATATGGAATTCTACATGCTAAGTAGAATTTGATCTTGATTAGATGAGGTACAAGCCTTTACTTATTCCTCGATTGCATAAAAATGAGTTCTACAATAGAGTATAGTTCTTTACCAACAAATTACTAAGTTGCATCTAAATAAGTTCTACAATGTCATGATAAAATAAAGGCCTCTAGTTAAAATAGTAAACAAGACTCTAGGCCATATTTAGATTGGAGGATAGCTGTGGAATGCTCTTTCCAATGGTATCCTATGGAGGGTTTGAGAAGTTAGCATTTACTAAGATGAAGCTTACCATATTGGCTAAGATCTATATTAACAATGTTAAGAATCTTCGTCGCCATCTCAAAATGTCTTACACTAAATTTTGCGATAAGATTAAGGAATTCCAAGAGAGAAGTACATCCATGCCACCTATCTTGAGAATCTCCCAGATCAATAGCAATGCTTGATCAAAGAATGGGAATAATATCTAAGTACTATCATGAGCAAACTTCCAATCCATGCATTTTTCTACTTTCATTGTTCATCTATAACAAATAGGACCCATTTGAAATCTTGAATAGAAGGAATCCCTATGCTTAGCAACATTACACACACACAAACACGCACTCTCTCTCTCTTAGTTTCTTAACAGAATTTAAGTAGAAAAGGTTTAGAAGTGGTGGATTAGCAAAAGTAAAATGTGGAACCAATTAAAAAAGAGAGCAAAGAAAGAAAATCCTTTTGAATATTTGTCAACCTATATTTAAATTGACTGCACTCGTCAAGAAAACTGATTCTTCAAAAGCTTGAAAAATTTTAATCAAACTTTTGATAATGCTTGCATCCTTCAACCAAAACTTCATATACAAATCCTCTATTTGAAATGATTGAAGAAGTTGATCAAAAGGGAAAAAAAGATGTGACCACATTGGTACAAATGAAAAGATTCTATTCTTACCTGCTGTGGAAGGATAGAAACTAGAGGAAAGGAAAAATATGTGCCTCAAATTTGTGACCATATTAGAACAAATGAAGTTAATCCACCCTTTCATAAATTAACACAAATAACAATGGCATGGGTCGGGTTTGGGACCAATTTAACACACTAAACCTACCCCATTAGTTAAATACCAACCACATACCCATCCCATATAAGTATCAGGACATGAATGAAGAACTCATACCAGCCACAAAATATTTTAGGAGCTAGGCATGCCTAGCCTTCCTCTCTTATTTGTAGATGGAGTAGCTTATACCAACAAAATCGCCTGATCGCCATGCCATCAGCTACATGAATGTGCCTACAAATGAAATTTCTTAAAAGCTTTGAGGAGGGTTGTAAAGGGCTTTTCCATATCAACTTGTTTGCTAGCGATCAATGAAGCGCCACAGCCTCCGCACTATAACATTCTATGATCTTACCTTTTAAAACTCCAACAGGATCTAAAAAGAACCAAGGATCCATTTGGTTGCATGGCTTTCTTTTTTTGGCTAACTAGCCATGTGTTGGTAACTGTGTATATTATGAAATAAATTTAAATTGTTAAGTTGAAATTTGTGTAAGATATAAAATAAAGTTAATGATTATATTAACTATATGTAGGATACGAAATTAAATTAATGTTTATACTAAATTTTATGTAAGAAGTAAAATTAAATTATTTTTAATATTATATTATATTCAAAAAATTAAAAACATATATACAAGGCCTATTACTTATGTTTTGTACAAAAGAGATTTTTAACTAAAGATTTTCTATTATAGCTGAACTACACTAAAGATTTGGCTTTAAATTTATATCTTTTTGCATTAGTTTTGGACACATTTAAGAAAATATGCTTTAAAGTATGTTTGTCGTTATACTAATTTAATCATGTCAAACACTAAAATGTTTCATTCATTAAAAAAAAATAACATTAAATTAATTTTTATCACATCTTACGTAACTTTTACTGTAAAAAAATTTATTTTTTTTACATCCCACATTATTTTTAATACATAATTCAATTTTATTTCACATCTAACATATTTTTTAATATAACTAATTTTACTTCTTATCATACACATATTTCAAGGCAAGTTCACAATTTTCATAAAATGACCAAATTAGTCCCTTTCCTAAACAAAGCTTTAAACCTCATTTAGTTGGAATATATTTTTTAAGATACTTTAAGTATTTTTCAGATAGAGAAAAAAATATTTTACTATTATGATGTAAAATAAAAATATTTATTATTGAAGATTATATTAAATGTGAAATAAAGTTAATTTACTTTTTAAGTATGTGTAGGATATAAAATAAAAATAATTTTTAAGGTTGGAATTTAAAAAGGAAGTGAAATAAAATTGATTCTTAATATTTGTGTGTATAATGTAAAATAAATATGAAATATTAATGAAAATATTTTTGAAGGAGTTTGGGAGTTTTTGGAGTCTGAACCAAACAAAACCTTAATGTATGCTTTTCGCTAATGATATTCTTCTTGTTGATAAACTAAAAATGCAGATAAGGTGAAATCGATATATAAAGTGTAAATTTAGACAACATAACAGAAATTGCATTAAGGAGGTGACACTTGGCGTTCAAATTATTAGAAAAACTGAGCGATTTAAATACTTTGACTTAATTACAAAAAAAGAAGCAGAAGTAAATGGTGATGTTATTAGTAAGATCCAACTATGATAGATAAAGTGAAAAATGCAGTAGGTATGATGTGTGATAAAAAATTATTGCTCAACTTAATAGTAAATTATAAAACGGTAGTAAGACCAACGATATTATATGGTAAAAAATGTTGGCTCACAAAACATAAATATATAAATTAAATAAGTATTGGAGATAATGATGTTAAGGTGAATGAGTGAGTATACATAAAAGGATGAGATAAGAAATGAGTGTATTAATGAAATCAACAGAATATCTTTAATTAAGGATATACTCAGAAAGAGTGACTTAAATGATTTAAACATATAAATCGTACATTGATAAAAATTTCAATAAAAAGAGTTAAATTATTAAATATTATTATATAAAAAGAGGAAGAGAAAGACAAAAATATAGTAAGAAACTATAAAAAATAATTTTAAATACTTAAAGTTAAATGAGGAATTATTAATTGTTAAAATACACTGAAAACAAAGATTTAAAAACCGGATTGGATCGACCAGTTGGCCCATTTCAACCTTGAACCGATTAGGTGACCGGTTTGGTCTAAATCTAAAACTGATTTAACACCAGGCAAACACCAGTCAAACCACAATTAAAATATTCAACTGGATGGGGTTGGACCAAGTAGCTGAAGTACGCAACCAAGTAAACAAACCCAATTGCCTAGTCATTGGTTTTGTTTTCCAAGAAAGCTAATAAATATAGGCTTTCTTCCCAAACAATATGGGACTAAGTTCCCTCTGGTTTGAGGCAGCATCACAGCAGTTTTATTTTTAATTTTTCTTTGAACCTTTTATCATGTTGATTCTAAGACCGGTCTGATTTTTAAAATCTTGGATTCATGTGCTTGACCCCACCTGGTGAGGTAAAGGCTTGGTCGTTATTGTTGTTTGTTAGGAATTTGTGTTGGATTGGACATTTTTAGTAAAGTTATTGCACTTTTCTAGGCTCGATGCCAAATAAATCCTAACGAAAATTGACTAGCCGATTTGCATAAGCTCCGTGAAACATAAGGGCTTGTTTGGTTGGAGGATGAATTTGGGTAAGGAAAGAGAAAATAATTTATTTTATAGAGTTGATGGAAAGAAATTTATTTTAATATTGGGAGGTGTGTAGGATGTGAAATAAAGTTGATTTTAAGGTTGGAATTTGTGTTGGATGTGAAATAAAGTTGATTTTTAAGGTTGGAATTTGTGTTGGATGTAAAATAAAGTTATTAAAATTTATAATAAATTTAAAATATTATTAAGATATTTTTTTGCCCATTTTTGGGCTCATGCCAAACAAGGCCTACGTTTCATATATTCATCATACAAGTCCAATGTATGGATTTCAATTCTTATACGTGAATCCACTTACAAGTTGCTTAAGTTTAAATTGATCCAACGTAATATCAAACAATGCAATCAATTCTACACCAAAAACAGTCATGGAAAAGGCAAGTTTTTGACATAACCAACTGAAGTTATTTATGACAAAAAAAAGAACCATGTAGGGGTAAAGTGCATTCATTTAACCTCTAATAGATACACAAAAAGATGAGCCCCAAACATTAAAATGGATGATCGTTTTAGGACCTAAAGCTCAATAGCATACAACAATTTACAAAATATTCAATGAGAAGGGTTTACAATGTTACATGCAAAACGAGATAATTACAAAGAAAAACATGAAAAGTCTTTTTGAAAGCCCACATTAAGGGCGTAACGATGATATACGATAGGAATAACAAAAAAAACTAGTGATTGGTGAGGAGAGGAAGATCTGCTTAGGAAATAGTTCAAGCAAGGGTTGTCTCATTTTCTTACTTCTTTATCCATAGAACTGCGAGTTCCAAAGTATCAGAGGATCAACACAAAAAATACCGCTTCCTTTTGAATAACAAGGAATTAAATTAACTACAAAATAGAGCACAATTGGCAAAGCCCGTGACAGTTTTTTAGTTGTCTAAATAATTTTAAAAGATTAACATGGAAACTACAGATTATAACTATTACAAGTAACATCTCTCTAAAAGTGATGAATTCCATTCTCACATTCCAAAATGAATGACACAATTTTATGAATAAATAGAGGAATTAGATGGAAAACTTAACAAGAGAAACCTCTAAAAATATAATAAAAGTGGGACAAGAAATTTACCCATTTCCTGCAAAATCAAAATGAAACACGCCAACCCCTTCTCTAGTTAATGTGCCAATGAGGTTAACTATAGTTGTTTCATCCTGAAAGTAACAGAGAAAATCATGAGATTGTATCTAAGTGTACCAAAGGGAAACTACATGAATATATACTTTTTAAGGTATTTAGTTCTAAAGTAATAGAAAAGTCACTGCAAAAAATTTCCTGCATAACCAATCCATAATGTAAGCGATTGCAAAGCCAACCCACTGCAGAATAAAGTAGAGAAAGATATATTCTCCAGCAATTATTCAAGCTCAAGAAAGTGGAACTTTGACAGATCTTTTCCTCTAGCTACCAACTTCTAAGGGGGTAAAATAAAGTGCTATTATCAATCAAAACAAGATATAATGCGGGACAAAATGTGAGAGAATATGTGAATTTTTTATCAACAAATTTTTATTAATAACAATTACTATTTAAAATTAGTTATAAGATAAACTAAGAATTTTAAATCTCACAAATTAATCATTGTAAAATAAAAATTAAATTGAATCATTTGTAAGTAAGAATTTGTCAAATTAAATTAGGGAGCATACTACAATTTTAATAAATCAGATTAACATATTCAAAAATTAAATTAGCTACTCTCAAGTATAATATACTTTGACCTTGAAAAAAATATATATATCATCTAGCAGAGCTAAATCGATTAATCTACGTGAGCAATAAATTTTTATTAGAAATCACTAAAACAATAATTAATTGGCCTCTATCTTCTAAAAAACATCTTCTAAAAATTGGCTTCAAGAAGTAGTTATACCTGGACTATGAGAGCCCAAAATCATGATTGACTAAACTAAGTCGGGTGTAGTAAATCAACTTTGCAGGTATGATAGGATTAGAAGGATAATAGGAATGCTCGAAATCACTAAGCAGAAAAAGGCTAGGAACACACAACAGAGGTAGATAGAATGAGCTCAAGAATGGCATCACATCAACAAAGTCATGGAAATGGGAACACCGTGAGATGATATGCACAGAAATTAACACTCTCAGGCAAACAAGGAAAGGGCACATTTGACTTAGAGTCTCAACATCCTTGCAATTGTACAGGTGATCAGCCACCACCAGGGAGAGCCGTAAGTTCACGATGTGGAACGGTCATAGGAGACTTGAACGGTAGCATCGATTTGGACCAGGGAAAATTGAAATTTTCTTTCACTTATTGAGACATAAACTAAATATTACAGTAGTAGGCAACCCATTTTTAATAAAGGCTCATAACACAAAAATCTGTTGGATGAATCAACCAAAAATGTTGGATTTCAAAATCCAATACGCAATCAAATCAACTAAATCTTAAACCTTCAATTAAATCTAATCTAAGATAACTTTGCCAATCTTTAGTAAAAGTAATACAACCTCATCATGACTATAAATGTGGAACATGTTTAAATGTCCTGTTGAATGGTGTTCCCCACCAAATATGTTTAAGCGGGAAGAAGACTATGTGGAACATGGACTAGCTAGCTCATGTATCTGTGAAAAAATTAAGTTGACATGTTGTATATTATCCACAAAGACAATGGGCACCAAAAAGAGATAAATATCTCCATTGACAAACAATACTAATAATCAAACTCGAATGCAAATTATAAGCTTAACTTGGATTTATGAGCGAAGTGATTTGGCCAGTGCACTCTCATGGTGCGGGTCACTCTCAAGTTAAGGAGAATCTTAAAATCTCACCAGATGCATACTGAATCCTAATAGCCACAAGAATTGAAATATTGAAAATTTGATTACTTTTGTAGTCCAATGATAAATTAAAAATTACCCATTCAACCACAATTAATATAATTTTAGAACTATTTTCCTTTATAAACTTAATCATTATAATTGACATATATTTATGTCTAAAAAACTGGCCCTCAATTTTGCTGGTTTTATTTTAATTTCAAAAAAATTAAAGAAAAGAAGTAATACTAAAAATCATAAGACACAAATATACAATTACCTAATATGAAATGCAAATGAGACTGCAAACCTATGCTCTCTAGCATGCAACAAGACAAGAAAAATTAAATGCATGCACTCATTCGACTTTACTCATTCTTAATGGCTTAGTCTGGTCATAAGTAATTCGTTATACATCAACCTAACAATAGAGGTGGTTCCTAAAGGGTGACATAATGTTCTCTAAAAATAGCTAGTTAATCTGACTAACTAATTGCTAGAAATCAAGGTAATTAGCCATTCAGACTCATGTGCTCTCCACATGTGCCAACCCTCTCCATGCTTTTGCTTGCTCCTAAGTGTGTTTTTATGAGCGAGCATCACAAATGGCTTCCACTAACCCTTGAATGTGTTCAGATATAATGCTTCAGGCTCACAATCATCTCAACAAGCTTTATGGGCTCATCTTCACACTCAGATGTTAAAGTCATTTCAGTAGGATCTGTAATTATTTATTTAAACGATTCTTCGATCTCTCATTCCTCAAGATTATACACCTCAGCGAGGGCAAGATTTGTTACATAAGCAGAAATATGCAAAAAAATGTGATCTCCTCGATAGGAAGTATGAAGATCACAATAGGGTACTAGATCATATACTCTCTTGAAAAAGCAAAATTGATAATGATAAGTGGAGTTTCAATTTATCCATTAGAAACTCGTGAAAGATAAAGTAGATAGTATTTTATTTAACTAAAAGTTTAAGGTCTTTCAAAGTTTCAGTCAAGCCTCACCTGCTCCAATGGCAATAATACTTTGTATCTAAGATATACTAGTTCGCTTGACCAGAAAATATTAAATTAGCAAATTACAGCTTGTCATACAAAATCAAATCACTGTGATCAAATTAAAAAAATCAAATTTAGCATCACATTCCGTACACCATAAAATTTGAATCGCCATAAAAATATTAGAAATTAGGCACTCCAAGATCTATGTATGGTGGCATACTAGTACGGTCCATATGATTCAATCTAGATCTAATGCTAACTTCTAACACTCTTGATTCGGCATTCATTGTCAATGTAAGTAAGAAGCAGCGTCGCTAAATTCTCATATCACAGTAAGGAAACCAACTTAATATACGTATTACTTAGCTATCTGCTTACCCAAATTAATTTTAATCTACGTTAAAATTAGCCTTATAGATCATATCATACACAAATTTCAATATTAAATTAACAACATTACAAATCCAAAATAAATGTTAATATCAAAATCAATTTTATTTCACATCCTACAAATTTCAAAATAAAAAAATAAACTTTATTTCACATGCCGCATATATTCCAACATATAACTTATTTCAAATGATTTACAAATCTCAACGAAAACATCACATAAAAAATTATCCTTTACCTCAATTAAAAATAACCTCACAAATAGATAACATTTTATACAACAAATATTAAATGTCAAAATAAAATTTTTGATGAGATGCCCTAAACCAAAACTGAGCATCTGATACCAATTTGATCTAGGATGAAATGAGAGAGGATATGTAATAACCTGGTTTTGAAGGATTTAAAATGAATGATTTTGGACTTAAAAGAAATATTTTTGAACCTATTTATAAGCATTTGAAAGATGGGGGACCAAAATGTAATTTTTCCTAATTATTTATGGATAAGATTGGAGGGCTGCCAGCTGCCATTTGCTGCAGCCAGCAGCGCCAGTTACCGCCTGCCTTCCCTCTCTCCTTGCCGCGTGTGTGAAGAAAAAGGGAAAAAGGAATTTTCCCTCTGTTTTCCGCTCATCTTCTTCGCCTCCTCTGTTTCGCCCTTCTCCGCCCGCCTTCTTCCGCCAACCCAAAGCAGCAACAGCAGCTGCTTGCTGCTGCTGGAACCGAAGAGAAGAAGAAGAAGAAGAAAGAAGAAGAAGAAGAAGAAGAAGAAGAAGAAGAAGAAGAAGAAGAAGAAAAGGAAAAAGAAAGAAAAGAGAATTTTAGCGGATTTGATTGGAACTCTTTGGTAAGTGGATTTTCATGACTTTTGTGATGAATTTATCGACTTTGCTTAGTTGTCTAATTAACATGAATATTCTGATATTGATTTAAAAGAATTTCTATTGACTTAAAAATATTTTGATATGTTTTGATGTCTGCATTGATTCACAAGCTATCTACTGATTACTTGTGTATAAGAATGTTCTATATGGATAAAGAAATGTTTGACTGACACATGGAGCATGATTATTGCATATTTGCAAAATGCTTATCTGTTTGGATTTCAGGAAATGCTGTGAAGACTAGTCAAGTATATTTGAATGAGCACCGTAACTCGTTATGTGGTTTGACTTCTTTGGTGCTGGAAGTCATTTCTATGTGGCCCATGACGGGATCTGAACTTGACTAGGATATCTGAACCTCTTTTGAGGATTTCTGGAACCTCTGGCCAGTAGGTTATATATCGAATCTCATCTGTGTATATCGGTGGGTTATATATGTATTGCATTTCATATGCATTTCATCCGCTTGTGGCATATGAATTATCTTACTGTGTGTGTAAACGTTATTTTGAAAGACCGATTTGACAAACTAAGTAACTTTGTGTATTCATTTCATTTGCTGTGAATAGTTCTCTTATTGAGTTGTAAGCTCACTCCTTTACACCAAAATTTTCAGATTAAGAGCAAACCTGAAACTGGAGTCTTTCTGCTCTTTTTGGAAGCCTTGAAAGGAGGTGATGTTTCTTTGTTAGTCGTGTGATCTTGTAACTATGTGTATAGGACTTGTTTACAGATATTTTTGGGACTCTTGACAAACAAACATCATTTTGTATGTCAGATGTGAGTTTGTCTGAGATATCTTGTAAATATTTGGATTATGATATTATAAACCTTTGGTGGTTACTTATTCAATTTGTTGTTATACTGAGGTGTTTTAGTTGCTCTGATTTGACGTTGGTATGATAATAGTTTTATAAGCTTCCGTTGTTAAATGATTGACCATTGACAGTTCACGGTACGGAGTTCATTATTTGGATTTCGGGTTGTCACAGGATATGCAAAATTTTAAATAAGCAAATTTATTTGTCATAAAACATAATTATTTTTTAATTAATTTTATAATAAATTAAGAAATTGAGAATAAAAATTAAATCATTTTAAAAATAAATTAAATACATTTATTGATAAATAAAAATTTATCAAATTAAATTGGACTTCAATTGTAGTTCAATAACTTTGATATAGAGCATAAAAATGAAATTGGATACTATCAATAGAAATCCTGCTTTGTTCTAGTCATGGAATAGATGAAAGAAATCAAAAAAATAATTTTTTGTTCAAGAATGAAACCTTACTGAAATTGTCCAGATCCAGCTCATCCTTCGAAACCAGATCTTAAGCTAGCAGTACAACTAAAGTATAAATATCTCAAGTACAACTAAATCGATTTATCTAAAAAGAGCAATAATTTCCACATGAAATCAATAAACCAACAATAAATTGGATTTGAGAGGATTAGTTATACTAAGATTTTGAGAAATCAAAAACATGCCTAATCAAATCAAGCTGAGTGTAGCAAACCAGCCTTGTAAGTTTGGTAGGACTTGGGTCAGGTGGGATCAGAAGGGCTAGGCGAGTGCAGGCTGGCAACGCACAATCAAGACACATGAAATGGATTTCAAGCAAGGCACAGCAGTGCAACGAGGCACAACTATGAACAAGAACTAACATGTGCAAGTGAACGATGAAGGGGCACATATGGCTTGGAGACTTGGAGGTCATGCACATATGTAAGCTACTAGCAATCACTGGGGTCAACCATGAAGTTGTTTCACATATGAAGGTCCAAAGGTGCTCAGGAGGCATTCAACGAGGATGTGAATGCAAGTAGAAAGAATGGGGCCAAATAGGGTCGGCAAGTCTCCTACGGAAAGGGATAACTTGCACGCAGTCTCAAGCGACTTGATGTAGTTGCATCAATTTGGCATGAAGAAAATTATGTGATTTTGTTGGCTCAACAGGATAACAAGTATTTTCAAGCGTTCTCACCTAAGGACACCCCTAAGCGCCCTTCAACAAGACATAGACTCCATATTGGAATACAAGGTTTACTCAAACTAGAAATTTATTTTATCATAAGCTGAATATTAAATAGTAAGAATAGCAAACACCAAAAAAGGATGGTGGGTATAAATGAAAGTAGAGAAATGCATCTAGTTCATTATGTAACAAAAACAAATCTACTTAAACTGAAAGGTAAAGTTTATAAAACAATAATAAGACTAGTAATATTATATAGTAGAAAATAATGGCCTACAAAGCAAAAATAAACAAATAAAAAATAACGCAAAGATGAGAAAGTTTAAGGGGTGCAACTACACCCCCATAAGTTAGTACCAAATGTCATAATATAATAATATTTTAAATTAATTAATTATTAATTTTATATTATATTCAATTATTAGTAATCTATTACTCCTCTTTAACTGTACCGTTAAGCCCTTATTTGAATTTTGAAACCCTAGCCTGTAGTCCATGTCGCCTCCGTCATAAGACTCCTGTCGAATCTCATAACTTTTGTTTGGCCTCCTCCATCGAGCAAACGCCTTGTTCAACAATCTTCGTCTAGACAATTATATATTTGCTCATTTGAAAAGAATTAGTAGTCTTACTGAACAATTTTTGAAAATAAATAAATATATATTATTTATCAATTAGTCTATTTGCTTATAAAATTGACATTAACTCTTTCAGTTACCACTACAACTATAGTAAGGGCATTTTCATCAAAAAATATTGTGTTGATGAAAAGTCGATTATGAAATAAGATGGGTGATCTAGATGAATAATTGTTTCGTTACGTTTATTGAGAGGAATATATTCAATAAAGTTGATCATGAGTTGACTGTAATACATTCAAAATATGAAAAATTGTCGAGGTCAATTATAATATTATTCATTATATGTGAAATTTATGTAAAGCAGAGTATTTATGTTAGTAGAGATTTTAAATTTTTTAGTATTTTGTAATTTAAATGATTTTAAATTTTTACAATATTCTCATAAATAGTTTATCTGACTCCCATGATCTAAGGTTATAGCTCTGTCACCGCTAAGGTAAATGAGTAGATATATACAAAAAGATATAATAAGAAATGAATATTCTAGAGAAGATTAGAGTAGCCTCACTTAAGGGTAAGCTCAAATAGAACTAGCTTAAATGGGTTATTGTCTTGCTCGTGTAAACAAAGGAAGATATAGACTAAAAACAATGACAAAAAACTATAAATAATGATCTTACATACTTAGAACTAAATGAGGAAGGAACTATTATTTGATAAAATGTAATAAAGATAAATGATTCATGTAACTAATTCCACCTAATTGGATAAAGACTTGGTTGTTGTTGCTGCAGCAAACGTCAAAAAATGAGAAATGAAAATAAATACAAAAAATACACAAAATACATAAGAACAAAGAAAAAACTAAAACTACTACAATAAAATTAAATACAACACAAATATGACGGTATCCTCAGTCTGCCAAAAATGCCTAGATTTCCAAAATCAAATTTACAATCAGCAACATCTAAATGTAGAACGTTCAATCAAATCTAATCTACATAAAAAAATCTCTAATGATCTTTATCAATCTATACAATATCATCTCATCTCAACTATTGAAAGTGGATCCTAACTAGCCAAAAGCAGTCTTTACCGAGACTTCCAATTATAATTTGAAATAAAGAAAAAAAAACTATTGCTAGACAATTCTATTGGGGGGCTACAAACTATCTAGAAGCATCCGTCATTGTCTCTTGTGTGCCTTCACTATCAGGGATCGGCTGACCAACTCCATTCAACATTCCAAGGCCACATCCAGCTTCTACACAAGTCAAGCTTTTGGTAAATTTCAATATTCAGTCATTCCTATATAGTGTTTTAATTCCTAGCAAAATAATGGAATATGCACATGGCAACTCCATCTTTGAATGTAGGTAATTTATAATCGTATAGCTAAGAGAATAACAACATTTAAACATAAGTTGGCCGCAGGAACATGTCCAGCTAGGAGTAGGATGAGCAAACTATTGGGCAGCTTAACATAGCATAGGCTTGTGAATCAACTACAAAAATTTTGAAGAAAAAGAAAAAAGAAACCATTAATAGATAGGATTGTTGTATTCAGTACATCACCAAAGAACAGCACATTACACCTTAAGCAACCTATGCCGCTTCAACTCCATCTTCGAAAACTTCTGCCAACTTATGTTGTGATGCCTCCCCTTGGAATCTACACCATTTTCCCTCCCTCAAGAACCACCACCAACCCATCCGTGTGTGCCGTACACCGTGAAGCCAAATATTTCAAAGAAGACTCTTCCCATGAAAAAAGATCCCGTGAAGACTTGCATGTGATTTTGAAGCTAGCTGTAAATTCTACAGCAAGCATTATTGTTATTTTCCCTCAATTTAGAAGTCTCGTGACAACAGGAAGGCTACAGGACTAACAAAACCTCTGTGAAGCCCATGACTTCATGCCATGTCACCATTATTGGCTTGGTTTACATCAGTATTCAAATAAAACTTTAGCATTATATTGATTAGTGACATAAGCATCTACCAACAGCAATCTTCAAGAACATTTGGGACATCAATAGCCTTTCCTCCATGCCTGACTTCATCCAACCTTAATTTAAGACATCATTTTCAAATATATGTGGCAATTATATGCATTATTGCATAATTAAATTTAAGGAAACTTTGTACTTATTCTCAAATACTCTTATTCAAAATCTTCAATCTCATCTACATAAAAAATCAATTATGAACGAATATCAATGTATATTTTCCTTCCCATATCAATTTTATTATCAAAATATATTAATTTCCTTTATCCCATGTCAATTTTAGTATTAAAGCATACTTTCTTATTTGTCCCGTATTAGAAAGTTATACTATAGACAAGTAAATAATAGATGTTGAGACAAACTAATCTATAACAGTCAAGGGGTCAAGATACACATACAAATATAATGCTCGATTTTTATTGGATACATTAAAACCAAAGGAAAAAATAAAAACAAAATCAAAAACAAAAAAACACGCAGAACCTCAATAAAAAATGAATATTCTCCAAAAAATAATCTAACTGGAGCATAACACATAAAAATGATAATCAAAAACTTCAAAAAAGTACCTTTGTGGAGCGAAACCCATGGCATATTATGACAAGATTCTTGGAGCCAGTTAAATGCAACACTCCAACAAGCTTCTCTCCAAACTTGTTTGGAATTTCAACCCTTTGTTTCGAAGCAACTAGAAAATCAAAACAAAAAATAATGATAACATCATCCAAGATGCACTGCAATGCCTACCAAATGTATTCCAAAACTAACATAAATATATGGATCAAATGTGATACCGGAACTCATAAAACACATATCTTAAATATAATTAGCATTACCCATCATGCATTTCCACACCTAAGTAAACAAATAACTTTAAAATGATTGTTCACCAAATAAAGTGAACCATTCAAAGTTCTTAAGGCAAGCTTTGACTCAAATAGATTGCCAAAGCATGCAAATAAGATTAACATGGCTACCCAATACATTCCTCAATAAGTCGATGTTGGCTATAACCCAAGTCAATCCGAATTCACATCCAAATTACACTCAAACAGCCCAAGAAGTCAAAGGTCAATCCAGATTCAACATTCAAATTCCGACACAAAGAAACATGTAAAGTGGTAAAGTGCTAAAACTTCGATATCTTATTGTACCTCATTACAATAAAATCTCTCCCACAGATAAGAGAGGAGAGGAGATACAATGTTCACAAAAATTACAAATCTAAATATAATCCAACAAGAAATAAATAAAATAAGATGAAAAGCAATTGCAAAAAGTTACCTAAATGTATAAAGCGTTTCTAATGCTCCCCCTCAAGCTAAAATATATACATTCATTATATTCAAATTGTCACGCAGCTTAGACAAAGGACCTAAATGTTTTGTAAATATATAAGCAAGTTGATGTTTAGACAAAATTTGTAGAATAGATGTCACTTTAGACAATCATCCTAAGCAAAATGATAGTCAACTTCAATATATTTTGTATGCAGGACTGTAAATGACATCCCAGTTATCATAATGCATAATAGTGGACTGATAGAAAAGAAAACGAAGTTCAAGAAGTTTATTTACACACATTATCTCACATGTAATATATGTCATAAATCTATATTCAGTTTTTGCACTCAATCTAACCACAATATTGTTTCTCATTACTCCAAGAAACTAGGTCAATTTCCTTCTACAAAAATACAATGACTTGAAGTGGACCTCATGTTAGTGACTGATCCAACATAGTATCTATATAGACTTTTACTTAAAAGTGATTAGCCTTAGTATATAATAGTTCTTTACCAAGAATCTTCTTCCGAAACCTAAAAAAATCTAATGAAACCTCTCAATATTTTTCTTTAAGGTCCTGTTTGGCGCAAGGAGCAAAATCAAAACCAAAATGGTACTAATTTAAAAAACAATAATAATAATAATAATAATAATAAATAAATAAATTTTTTTAAATATTCTACACAAATTCTAATATAAAAAAATACTATTTTACATCACATACTCAATAATTGTCAATAAACATATCAACTTTATTTCACATCCTAGACCAAAATACTCGGAAGCCGTAAGCTATGAAGGCTTCTCTAACAGCATGTTAAGTGGAAAAGAGTCAAAACCCTTATTTCTTCTCTTTTCTTATTACAATAAAAACTAGGAGGTACAATATTCCCAAGGAGTGCAAAGCAAAACATAATCCAACAAGAATAAAGAAAATAAAATAACAAATAACTAAAAATAGGTGCCTAAAAATATAAAGAATTTCTAACAAACCACAACCTGAGTTTACTTGACAACTAAATCTATATCCCATTGCATTCTAGAAGCAAGAAGAGCTCAAAATCAAAAGTAGGCTAGCCACTTGTGATGGGAAAAAAATAAAGTTCTAACCAATAATATGAGCACAGTAGATCTCAATACAATTTGTCTATCAATTTATATCAACTGAGTTTGACAGTCTTAAGCAAAACAAGAAGTTAGATCCACAAGTCTCCCATGCTTCTAATCAAGCTTTTTATCAAAGTTTAGCCTATAGCAACTACACTGCATTGGCTTTATGAGTCTATTTTAAGGCATAAGTAAAAATTGATAAGTTCATTCTAGCATATTTTTCGTGTTCTAAGTAAATCTTGTAGTACAAATAAGCTTACATGCAAGGGGGTGGTGTGGTTGGTGTTACAATGTAAATTTAATCTTGAGTCACAACAACAAATGTTAAGCTTTTAAGTCATTTTATTAACATGAAGTAAATTAGATAGTATTTTCCTTATCAAATTAGTTAAACATAACATTAAAAAATTTCAAAATGAAAAAGTATGTTTTCCTTTCTAAAATCGTTTGTTTCGAACAACTATATCACAGAAGCAGAGCCCGTTGTATGATATCTCCTCTCTACATGCATCGAATTCTAAATATGCCATGCTTATGTTCAAGAAACTCAATTTATTCACCATATCACAGAACATTATGCTCTATTTCATGCAACACAAGAAATGCAAGAACAAATGATCCATGAAACAATAAAGCAAAGGTAAAGAACAATGGAATCAAACTGATACAATCCATATTGTATTGGATCTTTGAAGCTTTATATGTTGCCATTTGGAGATATGTAGCTTCCCATGTAGCCCTCCCCTATATAAGGAAGACCAATTCTAAGTCACAATATGATGAAGTTAATGAATAGATTTATTACGTATCCCTAATTGTGATGTCCCGGCTGCCGGTCCCCGACTACACATTGTACAAGGCTGAGCCACCAGCAACCGAGGCATCGGAATAAGAACAAAACTAACAACAAATAACTTCCTTGCCTCAACCTGCGGTACCTCACACCTTATCCCGTGATCCTTCTTATGCAGTACCTGCCACCAAAAATGGCAGGAATTTGTTAATACAAGCTCAGTAGGTAAACAATATCCAACATAAGATGAATACAAATATCATCATCGCATGAACAATAATTAAATATATAACACATTATGCAACATACCTACATTCAAAGTATTCTCACAAAAATACATAAACTCATACATTACTCTGTTTAGTGATGTAGACTTATCATTTTCATATCCTTTTACCTAGAAGCCTGACAAAAGTCCCTACAGCTTGTTATTCTAAAAGCCTTGCCAGGAACTGCACTTTACATCGGTGATTCCACATCAGGACATCACCTGTCATACGCTCCCCACCCTCATCGCAATAACACATATAGGAAATTTTCCGCCCTCATCGGTTCTTGGTATACAAAAATCCATCAACACCACATCACCTCACAGACCAAAAAATCACACGCATTTTCTTGTGTAAATAAGAAAATACACGGCATCATAACTTAATTTCATAAACATAATAAGCCAACATCAAACATAGAGAAATAATTACCTACCGATTATCGTTAAACAAAACTCAAAAATCACCACAAGCTTTCCTTCTTTCCTCTTCCTTCTTCTCCTTCTTCTTCTCCTCCTCTTCCTTCTCCTTCTCCTAATGGCAGCAGCTGCCGCTGCTGCTGCTGCTGGTTCGGCGAAACAGAGAGGCAGAAACGGGCACGGGCGCAGACACGACAAAACAAAGAGAGAGAGATTCTCTCTCCAAGCACGGGTGACACACGGAAAAGAGCGGGAGGAAGGCGGTTCCAACACGTGCTTATCCCATTTGTTGGGAAAATTGCAATTTGGTCCCTTTGCTTTCCTTCTCTCATAAATAGGTCCAAAAATATTATTTTTAGGTCTGAACTCCTTTTTAAATCCAAATCAAAGTTAATTTTTGTCTTCCACCCATCCATTTTGGGATGTTACAAAATTACTCACCTCATCTCCACTTCTTCTGGTTTTGGGCATTGTATCTTCTTTTTTCTAGTCCACCTTGTTTGGATTCTGCCCTCACATCCTATTCTATTGCTTCTCCATAATACTTGATCAGATCACATCATTTTGCATTATAGCTACTAGTTCTGGGCTACGGGTGAGGAGCTAAAGATTGAGATCTCCGTTGGGATGAAGAATCCATCCATCAATCAACAAGAGATGCAGTGGAAACGCGCTAAACAATGAGATGCTATAATTCAAGTGCTGTCAAGTCTTATGTGAGATCAGAATGACTTGACCCATAGCTCATATTCACATTCTTTCACATTCTTATTCCAATTCATCGAAAGAACATTACCGCCTAGTTTTAGAAGAACCAAGAAATAAGTAGCAGCACTCGGTCTTCCCTCCTTAAAGCAACAAGCATCACCTAAGAACATTCATGGCTCTCCTATTGATTTTCCCCTAGAAGCAATAACTGTAAGGAACTAGGTAGCTCTACTAGCAAGATTTTCCTGGAGACCAAAGCCATGGTCATTAAAACTTCCATTCCTATATGGCCTGTATTATAGCAACTCAATGTTTCTTCCAAGAGTTGTGTGTTTTACATTCGAAAAGACCGCATGTGATGATGACAGTAACAATAATGATAGCAAAGGGATTTTCTAGGTCTAATTTCAAGAGGCTTGAAATTGCTCACATTTTAGACAACAACAATAGCAAAGCGGTTTTTCCACTGATTCATTCCTCTACCCTTTGCAAGTGCCAGTTTCTTCATTAAAGCAAGCTTTATAGGCCGGGCCACAGACCAGCCTAAAACCCCCAAAGGCCAGGGGGTTGATCTGAAATGCTATATATTTCAATAATCCCTCTATTGACTAACATATGAATGATTGCCAATAATCTTTAAAACCAGACCACAACCATAACTTCCATTTTCATAAGTCAATAAGAGCAATGTAGCTGACTTATGGAGTCTCATGATCTATCAAGCCCCTGATGGACTAGACTAAACTTGTGCAATATGACTTCAATAAAAGTCCATAATCACATGAAACTATGTTGTTTTAGATAATTGAGACAGGCTATGTCATCCGGAAATAAGAGCAAAAGAAATAAATACATAAGCAAATCAAAAGTAAAATGGCAAGAAAAGAGTTGTATCAAAATATATACATTAACAGAAATATATACATATACACATTAAAAGAGGAGCAAATACAGAATAAAATATAAAGACAACGCGAAACATGATTTGAGGTGTTGTGCAAGCTAAGGCTTTCTCCACTCTATCATCTCAAGTGCTCATGTACACTATTAGCCTACAATGACTATTCTCTGAGAATCCCAACACAAGCTCAAAGTTGATCAAGGGACCTCAAGGCTCTCTACTCCTTCAGCCGTGAAGATGCTAACTTAGTAGCAACACGATGAGCGAACTCATATGCTTCTAGACCTACTGAAGTGATGAACAAACTAGCTCAAACTTGAGGTCATCATCAAAAATGCAAGAATTCTCTTTGCTCACACCCATTTTGGCCAATGTGGATCAGTGTATTGCATGGAGGGATTGGAATAAGATTTGTTAAAGGCAACAACACCCAAGAGACCAAAACTCTAATAAGCTTTGCAGCATGAATGTCAGAGCAAGTTGGCATCCATTGCAGGTTCCTCTTCTCCACTTAGATAACACAAGATTTGACACCAATGTGTTCCTACTCACCTCTTTATGAACATTCATAGCCGCAGCATTGTCATGGCTATCTTCTCCTTCTAGGATTACTCCACAACCAATTTGTAGGCCATTAACCAAACAATGGAGAGGTGAAGGATGATGGTAAAAGACAAGGATGATGAGGATCCAGCAGTTTGAAGTGATTTTATAATGATAAATTAATGCACTAATACTTCACAAAACAACACATCAATGCTTCCTACTAGGGGTGAGAGTTTAGCTCAAAGGTCAAAAATCACTCAATGTTTTGCTCAAATCAAGTTTGAATCAAACTTTTCGAGCCGAGCCACGAGCCAATTTTTGACTTGAGGGTTTTTTTCGAGTCAAGTTCAAGGTAGCACCGGATCGAATCAAGCCGGTTCAGATTGGATCAATTTAAACAAAAAAATAATATTATGTAAAAGTTACATATATGTAATAATTTTCATACAACCAAAATGAATAGCTTGGCCTAGTAGACGAGCGACTTGATTTTCTTTGAGAGGTGGGGATTCAAATTCTCCTGCTTCATCACTTAGGAATAACATTTTAAAAACTTATCCCTCTTCTTTAACAAATCAAAATTTTTTAAAAAAATAGTGTCATGTAGTCCCACATTAGAAGTTTGAAGAGAAGAGGGAGGAGAGTGGCTTGTAAAAATGAAAGACGGTCATTTCCAAATTAAATTAAAATTTTAATTAAAAAAAGAACAAGCTCGCTCAAAATAGGCTCAAGCTAGCTCGAGCTCAAAAAAATTCAGCTCAAGCTAGCCCACGAGCTGATTCTGAGCCAATGGATTTTTTCCAATCCGAGATCGTGCTAACCTTAGTTCGGCTCGAACTTGGATCGTTCTCACCCCTACTTCATACATGGCGATCACCAATGACAATAAGCCCTTGTCTAATCGAGTTGATATTAGACCCTTGAGGCCAAGGACACGACATGGCATTCAAGCAATCCATAGTATATTAGATCTCTATACCTCCTTATGTTGCCAGTTGGAGATGTTGCAGCTTCCTATGTAGCAAACTCTCCTTTTTACAAGAAGTGTTAATTGTGATTCAAGTTATGATAAAGTGATGGAATAAGTCTTCCCATGTATTACCAGTTTCCATACTTCCTCCCTTCTTCATCTTCCTGGTTCAGTCTCATGGTATCTTCCCCATTTTCAATCCTCCTTGCCATTATGGATTCTTCCGTCCTATTTTTCTTCTTTTCCTCCCCAAACCACACGTGACCAAAGGATAACGGGATTATAAGAAAGGCAAAATAACACAATAGTCCCACAAGATGATGATCAATATTACATCTCTCTAAGAATTTTCAAATTTTTATAGTTAATACTTGTAAAGAAGAGTTATCACTTAAGGCAACAATGCCATGCATTTCAGCACAAGACTATTTGGCACAAACCGGAACATTGCAGCGCGTATCCACAATGAAATGAAATCTGTGAATTGAGCTATTAAATTAGCCAACTCCTTAGAACTACCAATTTGATGCTAATAAAAAATGTATAATTTGGTTAAAGCCATGCAAATTTATTTTATCAGAGCTATGTGAAAGAATCGAAGAACCCTAGGTCCAATTGCCTTGCAGTCCTCGGCTAACCTTCCCTTCTTAATTAATAAAACCGTCTCCCCGACGACGTCAACTGGAGTCTGGTGAGCTAAGAAATTACCCGAAGATGCCATCGCCGACGAGGCTTCGGGTGCTCCAAATCGACCGTCTTTTCTCCACTTCGTCAGGAAATGAGGCAACGGTCCGCTAGTCGGGATGCGATTGTTTTGAGGGTAAAGAGATGGAAATTGTTTACCTAGAAAAAAGAAAGAAATTTATTTGTCTTATGTAAAAATTTTATAAGATTAGTATGATTATTTAGAAGTATATTTAATAAGATCACACAGTGCGCATAATAGGTTAATATAGGTTAGGCAAACAGAATCACCTTCAGTTAACCGATGATTTTTTATAATAAAAACTTAACCTAAAATTGAAACAACCGGCTTCTACAAAACAAAAATCAAAAGAGAACTCAATGGTTTGATCAATAAAACATTTTGATTCAATTCATTCAAGTCCAAATTGATTTTTTAAATATGATTTTTTTCATCAGTCCTAATTACCAATCATGCGCTACCATGATAATTAGCATTTGCAATTGAATATTTAGCCGCAGAAACCACAAAATGGGTTGCAAATATGTATTTGCGACTGAATGGTTTGGTCACACAATTCGTCATGGAAAACTAGGTGACAAAGAATAACAACTACTGAATATGAGTCAATCGCAATTTACAACTGGTCAAGTTAATCGCACCCACTAGACACAATCTATAATATTGCAGTCGAATGGTCATTCTATAATTTATATATAGAACTAAAAAATTACTTTTTCTAGATAACATGAATTAACATCACAATAGGAGCCTAGGTAACAACTGAAGCCTACCGAACCAATGTTTTGTTCTCGTATGACAATCTAGAACTAGAGGAGGAATGAACAATAGGGGATGCATTCCAAAGCTAAAATGATAAACCAATGGGTAAAGACACCAAACTCAATAGCATTAAGCCAAATATAAAAATAGGAAACTAATTATATTGATTTCAATTTATTAAACATCAACTATAGGATGATAGAATGTTTCTTCTAATTAATAATAGAAAAATCCACAGGGATGTGATAAAACTAAGGCATCCTTCATGTGTATGCTTAAAATAAAAGCTACATCAAACCTCTTTTTATCCAATCAAACAACAGAACTCCTTTTTTCCAATCAACTGTTACAGATGTCATATAACATGATAATTGTAAACTATCAAACAATAACATATACAAGTTATGAGAAGCAAAAAAAAAAACTAATCTAAGCCTAGCTTTGGGGGAACAACAACATACTCATATCAAGTTAATAGATTAATGTTTCTTGCTAGAGTACTCTTGTAATTATACCAAAAAACAATAGGGGGTAAAACCTAGTGGTGATTACCATCAAGTAAAATGTGAGGACAACCTAACTTAAACAAAGATCTAGAAGTACCAATAGATAAGAAAAACAATGTTTCAGTGATGCTCCTGGTTGGAAAATATCTTCTCAAAGAAACAGAACTAAAAATTTTAGAAGAACAAGAGGGCAGCAAAAATTTAGGCATACAAGAAAATCACTAACTTTGTCAGTTACATTATTGTGAAGACTGCAAATGCAATCACGCTGTCCAATCAATAAGGAACATTTGAAGTCAGCTCTACTGAGGGAAATAAATCATCATGAAACAAATAGTTAAGGGCTACAAGGGTACAAAGTGGAAAGGGAACCTTTTAGTTCATTGATAATACTAGAGCATAAACGAAACCAGAAACAAATGAACTAATTTCCCTTATATGACAACAAAGACAAGCAAATCTCAAGCTAAATAAAAACGCAGCCTCATCTTAGAAGCAGATTTTTCTAGTTCATAGAACTCCGGCATCAACAAATTCCGCTCAAAAAACCTAGATTTCTATTCTTACCTTCACTAGATTCTATAAAATACAGAAAAAAACCGTCAGATCTGTGCTGAGAAAAACAATATCGACTCCTGAAGATGCCGTACAAGCCAAGGAAGGGAAAAGGTAGCAAAAATATATACGGATATCTCCTTAACAACACTAAAACTTAATGGAAAACATTACACAATTTGTAGAACGCAACGAAGAAAAACCCACCGAGGAACACTACAGCAAGACGATGGCGGCCAATGTTTTCGGTAACCTCTGTAAAGTAAAACCCTAATTTCAGTATCAGTAGAAGGAGGAGGAGGAGGAGAAGGAGAAGAAGAAAATCTGGAAAGAAGAAGAAGAAGAAGAAGAAGAAGACGAGGAGGAGGAGGTGAAGGAGGAAAATCTGGAAGAAGAGGACGACGAAAATCTGGAAGGAGAAGAAGAAGAAGAGATTACCCCCAGCGAGATCCCGACGAACCAATGGGCGGATGACAAACGCGGCGAGGCGGCGAGGCGGCGAGATCCGAGGGAGAAGCTGTGACGGGAATGAAATTTTAATGTGTACGGTGACCGCAACCTGATCTGCACGCTTCCGTCCGTGTCACTTTGGCGTCGTTTGATTGATAAATTAAATTTTAAACAAGAAAAAAAAAATTATCTTTTAAATTTAATAAACATAATTTAATTTAATATTAAAAAAATCGTGAAATACAAAATAAAATTAATTTTAATATTCATATTTATATTACATGTAAAATAAATTTAATTTTTAAAATCAAAATTTGTGTTACATCGAAAAAAAATCAAAACCAAATTAACTCAAGAAATTTAGGATAATTTTCGAGTAAATTACTCATTCACTTCCCACAATAACAACAATAATAATAATAAATTAACTCTTTATCTCATTAAGTGAGATCGGCTAATTCAATCATTTGTTTTCATCGAACTACTCATTCACTTCCTATTAAAAATATATAATGTATATCTTACATATATATAGCCCAATTCTTCTTTAACAACATATTAAATTTCTTTTTCTTTTATTTTATAATTTATACACAAATTTTTTTAAAAATAATATATTTAGATTTTTTAAATTTTTTTTACCAATTATAATTTTTTAAATATTAATTATTAATGTATATATATATATGTATATAAAATATTTTAAATATATTTGTGAATATACGAGTGCTATTTGTTTTTATTTTTTAAAAAATTGATAGTTTAAGTTGTAAAATAAGTGAATAAAAAGTTTAATATATAATTAAAGAAAAATTAAAGATACAAATATAAATATTCTCTATAAAATTTACTTATTCACTTTATTTTGCTTGGAGGGCCGGTGAAACACGTGTTAGATGTGAAATATGAACTCTTTTACTGTTATATAGAAAATAGAAAAATAGATGAATAAGTTAATATGATTATCTAAAAACATATTTAGTAAAATAATTCAGGTTAATATAAATTAGATAAATGAATTTAGTTAACCGATAATTTTAATAATAAAAATTTAGCAAAAAAAACTGGAACAATCAAAACTTATTTAAATTTATTTGATTTTTTAATTATAAAATTCTTTTTTTCTAGGCCCCAATTCGTTATCATGCGCTACATGCACTTGGGAAGAGAAGAATTTCTCTGAGATGTGGTAAAGGAAACAAGTTTAGTAAAGTTTTTATTAAACAAAATAAACACAAGTTTTTAGGCTAAAATTAATTGATTTACAATAAATCATTATATTTGTTAGAATACCTCTAGTCGAACAACACTCGTAGAACAGCTCTCGTAGAATAGCCCTCCTCGAACATCCCTGATCGAACAGCCCTGATCGAACAGCTCTTCAAAGAGATATCACCAGATCGTGCCCTCCGTACTATAATGTCAACTCAGCATTTAAAGCGGCATGGGAGTTCACTGCCTAATCATTATTTGCAGGAATAGGTGTAAGGTATGATAAGCTGTACTTATTATGTCTCATTCTCTCAAAACTATAAATAAAGGAAGGAAGAGAAGCTGTGGACCCGCTCACTCTCTCTCTGAGCTGCCTCTAGACCTGGGCATTGGGCGGGTGGCCCGACGGGCTAGCCAAAGCCCGATAAATTTTAAACGGGTTTGGTCATTTATTTTGGCCCGACATTCTGGCTTGGCCCGGCCCGAGCCCAAGTTGACTTAGTCAAAGCCCGATTAAGCCCGGGCCGAGCTTAGCCCGGCCCGCCCAGATTGAAAATGATTATTTTGCTATATATGTTTCTTTTCACAATATTTATATTATAAAAGATATTATTGAAATTATATTTATTAGATTTTAATTTTTTTTTTAGTTATTTAAGAAATTGAATGAAAACATGAAGCTTACTAGTCTAGAATTCTCATTAATTTGTTTAACTATTTTAAATTAATATTCTAGAAAAATATTATTGAATTTTGTAATTATCAACTTAAATAAAATTATATTAATATGTAATTATGAAAAGCTTAAATAACAATATTATGATATGCTAGAATACCTAGAGACTTAAATTATGTTTGGATATAAATTTCAGAGACTTTGACTTCATTTGGATCGAGATTTTTTTTTTTGATAAAAGATCGAGATATTTTTTGGCCTAACAAAATTTTTAACAACGAAACTCAACTTTATTTTATATATAACACAAATATGAATATTAGAATCAATTTTATTTTATAAAATAAATATTTTTTAATATAAAAATAAAATTTTTTGATATTAAACTTAAAAAATAAAATATTTTTTTCTCGTCCAAAAAATAATTTTAAACCAAATAAAGCCCGTGGATAGCCCGGCCCGCACATTGGGCGGGCTTGGTAATAAAAATAGGCCCGCAAGCCGGGCCAAGCCCGACCCGAGCCCGAGTTGACTTAATCAAAGCTCGCTTAGGCCCGACCCGCCCATTGCCCAGGTCTAGCTGCCTCTCTCTCCCTCTCTCTCTCTCATTCTCTCTTATTCGATCTCAATCTAAAGGCCCCTAAGTTTTGTAAGAAAATAGGTTCGATTAGTGGATTCAAATCGCCTAAACGGCATCGAAGTTTTTCCCCCGAATATTCGAATTTTCACGTAAAAATTATCGTCTTATCTTATTCTATTTTGTCATATTTTTTGCATCAATAATATTATTAATTAGTGAGAGACAGAAGGGAGTATCCCTTCAATTTTTACATTAAATGTTTTTGGTATAATATAACTAGATTATGGTTTTTTAATTAAATTCTAAAAATTATGGATAAAATAAATTATAATTTCTTATGCTACGATTTACATAATGTGTAAAATAAAAATGATGATTATATTTAAATTATGCATAACTGGAAAAAATTATTTTTTTATTTTAAATTTTATATAGAATACAAAATAAAAATATTTTCACAACTTAAAAATTTTATTGAATGTAAAATTGTTTTTAAAAAAATTATGATTTTTTTAGATGTCAAAAATGAAAATCAAAATAAAGTCCATTTTATATTCTTTGCTTTTCAGAATATTTCTTTTTCATCTTCATTTAACTTATTGTAGTTTGTGTGCTATCCATTTGAGTTACTAGAATGTTTATATTAAATAAAAAAAATTATAAGAATGAAATATTTGTAAATTAAAATATATACTTTATTTATATAACTCAATGTTTATTTGATATTTTCATTAAATTTTGTAGTATAATATGTTCTTAGTTCAAAGAGAAAAGAGCTTATCATATTCAAACTGTATTATCTCTATAATTGCTAAATAAAATGAAAAAAATTACGATATTAACGGAGTGGTGAAGTTAAAATAAAAAATTACATAGTTATGCTCTTTATTCATTTAATATTTTTTTTTCATTTAACATATATTTTGCAATCACACTTTATAATTTTTTTTTTATTTTTATCATTTCTTTACAGAGAACTGCTTTGTAGCTCGAAAAAATAATTCTAAATTTTAGATTCAATTAGAATTTTTATGTGATATTTATATATGTGATAACAATATCATGTAAATTAAAATAATATAAAAGCCTAGCGTGAATTCAAAGTTTTGAGTTATCTATATATAACAATATTTTTTTTCAGGGTTAATGGCAATTTAATCCCTCTGGTTTAACCCTACGTGATTCTAGGTTCTTTTAGTTTTCAAATTAACTAAGTAGATCCTTCAATTTGAGGTAATGAATCTTTTGATATTAATAAAGGAATACAATGGAGTATATTTTTTCTAACTAATAAACTAATTTGATTATTTTAAAGGCTAAATAAATATTTTAGATAAATATAAAGTCTAAACAAACCTATTAATTAAAGAAAAATATTCTCTATTAAGTATCTTGATTAATACAAAAGGACCTATTTACATTTTACTTCAAACTCAAGGACCTACTTTATTAATTTAGAAACTCGAAAGACCTAGCTGTATATAGGACCAAACTAGAGGGACTTAATTGCTATTAATTTTTTTTTTTTTAAAGAAGCACAAATCAGCTATTCAATGAGAGCAAGTCAACTCAAAAATTGATCTTAGCCTAATAGTGTGAGTTTGCCCCTTTTTGGTGTCAATGAAAGGATAATATTTTTATTAATTAATTTATTAACTAATTAACTAAAATTTATATTCCAAAAGCATAGCAAATTTATAGAGGCTATTTTGTTTGTATTCTACTTTGACCATACTATAAATCAAATGCTTAATTTATCATAAAAAATAAATTAATTTTCATCATTTCTTATAAATTTTTTATATAAAACTTTTTATACTATTTCATATTCTATATTATTTTTTAATTTTATTTTATATTCTATGTGAATTTTTTGTATGATTATATTTATTTTTAATTATTACACATCTTAAAATAAAATTAAAACTTTTAAAATATACTCAAAATAATCTCAATGCCAAATTTAATAAAGGAAAAAGAACTTATTAGGATACGAAGGATCCCAAATTCAGAGTTATACTACCATAATCTGTAAAAAAAAAAAAGGAAATTTAATATGCTCTAACATAAATAAAATCTAAAAAAAGATTTCAAAACTATTTTATATTTCAGAAAAATAAAAACAGAAAAATCAAAAACAATCTTTTAGAAACTTATAAGTGATTTTATATATAATAAAAACAGTGCTTTTATGTAATTTATCTTACATTGAACATAAATTTTTATCAATATATAACACCTTTAACATAAAATTTTAAAAGTAAATAACTTTTTTTTGGTTTAACTATTCAAAAAAAAAAGGAAAATGTTAAAATGAAAAGGAGACTTTAAAGTCATAAAAGAAGTCGTATTATTGTGATAACCTCATCAAAAAGTCATCGGTGCTATTGCTTCATAAAGGATAACGAAAGAAAGTCTAGTAACCTACAAGACTAATTGAACATAAAATATATTATTTTGATAGACAATACCTTTAGAATTTGCTATCTCTTCAATGTCTTACCAACAACTAAATCTTAATCTTAGGCCCTGTTTGGCAATGGGCTAAAAATCATGGCTAAAATTAGCCATAGTCAAAATCTTAAATTTATTTTAAAAAAATCTTAAAAAATTATTTTATATCTCATCTCACACAAATTTCAATATTAAATAATCACTTTATTTCACATCCAACACAATTCTCAATAAATCAATCAACTTTATTTCACATCCTACACAATTTTTAATATAATCAACTTACTTTATTTCACATCATACACATTTTTTAAAAATCACTAAAAATTTCAACCAAATCTTCTTTTTTTTCTTATTACCAGACAGAGCAAGAACTTGGGTTCAGCTACATTGATTTCTCTTCTCCATTCAGCACTATGTACAACAACTCTCTCTATGGGGCAAGTGATTCGATATCACTTTTATAATCTTATCCCAAGTCATTTTTTGACCGATTCTCATCCTATTAACAACATCATTTAATCACCTTAAAAAATGATGAACATGATCAAATCATCATAAATGTCCTACCACATTTTGTTCTTAGCAAGTGTCACTCTCAATGAGAAAATCTATGCAAAGTGGCCAACAAGTGTGGCAACTAAATCTACTTAATATTTTAGTGAACAAAAATATTTCTAAATTTACTTCCAAAGGACACTCATTAGTTTAATCTTATAATTATAGAATTAGCATAACTTCTACAATCGAAGTATAACTAACAAAACATTACAATAACTTCCAGCAATCTACCTATGCGTTTTAAGTCTTGACACGCTTCAATGCAAATTATTGAAAGGCCTTTCAGAAGATAAATTTCTCAAAGATCCTCGAGAATAGTTTATGTAGGAAAGTTTCTCAAGGAATGTTTCATGAGGTCAACATCTAGTTATTAAGGGTGTAAAATCAATTATTATAGAGTTTATTTGACCCCAAGACTATTTTGGTCCTACCCAAAACTAAAATAGTATTACGTTAAATAATAATAATAATAATAATAATAATAATAAATAAATTTTATTACAAGAACTATTGAGCTTATTTTGAAAAACTCATTTTGTATCAATGATAAAATAATTTTTGAGTCATGAAACAAGTTCTCAAATATTATTCCTATTGAACTGTTCTAGCTCTTTTTGCATAGTCAAAATTCAAAACTCATTATTTTCGATTTTATCAAATGATTTAGGTTCAATTTGAGAGATTAAGGTGAAGTGAGTTACCTTATTTCAAAAAATTTCTCGTGTGAATCCCATATGATGGATCACCCGAAAGTTATTCTTATGAATGAGATTCTTTGTACATCTTACACAAACTTTAAAGTTAAAAAATTTATTTTATTTCACTTACTTAATCATCTAGAATAAAATAATCAACTTTGTTCTATATCTTAGGTTAAAATATTTCAATCATTAAGAATGTAAAATAAAATTGATAATTTTATTGAAAATAATTGAGTATATAAAATAAAATAATTTTTTAATTGAGTACTTTTTTGATTTTCAGCAATTTTGGTCTTGGGGACAAATAGGCTCTTTAGAGCCTCATTATTTTGATGATATCTTCCTCTCTCTTGAGCCATTATTCTCATAAAGGGAGAACCCCAACACATAATACTTACAACTAATTTGTCAACAAAAAAAAGTTAATATTTTACTACTAATCACAAGTTTAATCTTCGATGCAATATTGATTTCTTAGATTCAATGTCATCTATATTACAACCTCGAATAGTTGGCCAGGAACATTATGAAATTATGAAAAGAGTAAATATTTAATGTCATAGTTTACATATATATTTTATATGCCTTTGAAATTAATTAACTCAAATATTATACTACCATTGCTTTCTTCTTTTATAAGTAACTTCCTTTTTCCTCTCCCATATTATCACCTCTCTCTCACATTCGTACAGGTTAAAATTAACCAAATTTAATTTTAAGCATATCAGATAGCACATAAAATTTAATACTAAAAATTAACTTTATTTCACATTCTACATACATTACTAAAATAATAACTAATTTATATCACATCTCTCACGTATCTCAACATAATAACTAACTTTATTTAACATTATTCATAATTTTTAATAAAAAATATCTTCATCCAAATTTAATTTTAACTTTCTTAACCAACGATGATATATGGTGCTGAATGCTGGCCTGTAAAAAATAAACATATAAATAAAATAAATATTGCAGAAATGAGGATGTTAAAGTGGATGTGTGGATATACACGAAAGGATAGAATGAGAAATGAGTATATCCGAAAGAAAGTTGGTGTTGCACCAATTGAGGATAAACTTAGAGAAAGTCGGCTTAGATGATTTGGACATCTAAATCGTAGGCCGATTGAAGCTCCAGTTAGAAAAATTGAGTTATTGAATTTTGCCCATGTACAAAGAAGAAGAGGGAGACCAAAGAAGACATGTCAAGAAACTATAAGGAGTGATCTTAGTTACTTAAACTTAGATAAGAATTTGGTAACTGATAGAGCGCAATGAAAACAAATGATTCATGTAGCCGACCCCACCTAGTGGGATTAAAGCTTGGTTGTTGTTGTTTCTTAAAATTAAACCTATCAAACAAACAGGAAAAAATTGATCATACAAATGTATAAATACAAATAAATTGCATTATATATGTATTTTATATTATATACATGTATGTATACGCACATATACATACACATCCAATGAATGCAGACACGTTACACTCTTGAATGATTAGTTTTATGGATAGTTCAAGCCATACATAGGTATTTATGTGTGAATTAGTTTGTCAAAACTTGAATAGTAATTAGTTTTTCTACCTCCCAAGAGAATTCATGAAACCACAAGGACTCGAGCAGGGAAAAGAACTATGAGAATAAACATTAGAGAAAACAAATGCTCTATAGAAGTAGATTATATGATGATAACATGATCATAAGAAAACATTTTGATTTCAAGGAGTAATTATTTGATAAGAAATGCTCTACCATTGGCCGGCTGAAATTTGACTAGCTGAACCTAATAAAAGTTCTGTTTCAAGGCTTCTAGCTCGGAAGCTCAGTATGAACTATCACAAGGTGTTCATGAGAATCTGTGTTATTTGCTTGACAAAGAACCATAAATTTCAAAACAGAATCAAAAGAGGACAAAAATATATTGAAATCAAATCATTTTATTTTCAAGGTAAATTTCTCAAGGTGACTGTCATAGACAGTAAAGTTGGTTAGTATACAGAAGAAAAACTTAGGCTCTGTTTGGTAATAAGAAAACAAAGAAGATTTGATTGGAATTTTTAGCTATTTTTAAAAATATGTATGATGTGAAATAAAGTAAGTTGATTATATTAAAAATTGTGTAGGATATGAAATAAAATTGATTGATTTATTGAGAATTGTGTTGATGTGAAATAAAGTGATAATTTAATGTTGGAATTTGTGTGAGATGAGATATAAAATAATTTTTTAAATTTTTTTTAAAATAAATTTAAGATTTTGGCCATGGCTAATTTTAGCCATGATTTTTAGCCCATTGTCAAACAGGACCTTAATTAGCATCTTATACTAATTTTTGGATGACTTAAGGGGCACAAGAGAGCACTTTTTTAAATCAAAGCTTCATAGAGAAGAGAATTGTAGTTATGATGGAGATTTGTTGAAAGAATGCCTTGAATACTTAGTCCACCTCATTGTAATTCCTTTCTTTCATGTGTGCAGTGAAGTCTCTCTCTCTCTCTCTAGCAGTTTTTTTTTTGCAAGGGTTTCAATTAAATCTCCAGGTTTCTCATTCATTTCTCAAATTGTTTGCTATTTGTTTGTTGTTCTTCCAATGCTTCAGCCAACAGGAATGTATGAGTTGTTCATAATGTTTCGGTATGCAAATTATGATATTCATTATGTAAATGTAGTAGATTTCGGTGTCATGTGAACCTTCCAAATTTGAAATGAAAGAAATACGACTAGCGAGAATTCGCAACCAACCACAAATTACAGTAATAGAACAGGCACAGAGATGAACATACATTTCACTGAAAATGTCGAATGCTAACATGCATGATGAGAAAATTTAACCATGCTATTATATGGAAATAGAAACCTTTCATGGTCTTTGAAAACTCATACCATCATCGACATCCTCGTCAGATACGATATCTCCTTCCTCTATCTCTGCATCTGTGAATGTAAGAGCCCTCTGCAGCTTTCTCTGGCACAGTATCTCAACATCAACCATGAAAATTGCAGTCACAGGACGGTGATCGGAAAGCTTCAGCTCAGTTCTTCGGTAATCCAGTAATCTTGTTCCTTTTCCAAATGAAAGAACGCGGTCGCACCTGTAAAAGAGGAACAAATTGATGTCATAACTGTATAGTAAAGAAATTGAAAAGTGAACAAGGTTAAGTAAATGATGGCAAACTCTCATGTAGGGTTTACAAAATAGCGAAAAAGTAAAAGATGGATAATACTGATACTTCAGTCAAAGCTTCTCTCTGTTTCCTTTTTTTTAACTTTTAATTAAAAAGACACTCTTCTGGGTTATGTTCTCCCAAGACCCATGAAACAGCTGACTCCAATTAATCTTTATGGAAAAGAAAACTTCTTAAAGAATAACAAATAAGCATTGCTGGAAGAGTATTCTTCTGCCAATGATGAACAAGTTTAGTTAGCTTGCTCCTCTACTAATTCTACTTTGTTCTCACAATATATATGCTTAGTGAGAGACGTTTCAAGTAATGAAGGCTTTTATTTTTCTTAACATGGTATTGGATCCAGCAGTCAGTCTCAAGTTCAAACTCAAGCATAAACAAAAATCCTGGGTCATAACCTACAACTTTAAGCTCAGTCACTTGGTAACTAGAGATTTAATATGATATCGAAGCACCTACCCCAAACTTAATCCTTTGAACACACCAATTGGTTGCATCCTCTACAAGATACTCGCCCTGAGTGGCCATCGGCAGGCCCTAAAACCCTCCATCCATTCGTCCTCTACAAGTTGTTGCCCAATTGCCTTGCTTTTGTCGATTGCAATCCCTAGAACATGCTACCTGTTCGTGTCCTTGGCCACTCACTTTCGTTTTCAAGCTGCCATCTCCATCCATAGGTGTGCCCGCAAACAACCAACTTGCTTCTACCTTGCTTCTCAACCTCCTTTGCATATAAACCAACCTCCTTATTATTCGTCCAATCTTCTTTCCCTCTCCAATCTTCCTCAAGAAAGAGCTTACAGACTACCAATGCTTGAATAAATTGTCTAGCCTCCCTTCGTTTAGTGGTGTTGTGTTGGTAACATCCACCTCCCCTCCACTCCGACCAAAGATGCAAAGAATCACTCAACTATTGGACCACTATAACATGTAATGGTTCCAACTATAACCTTCAGTCACAAGCCTTCTGATCTTGGTAAGATCTCATGAGAAAACTTCCCACATCTACTTTCCTCATGATATTGCTTACACCACCAACTTCCCTAATTGGCATGTTTCAGACTATATTGTTCTCACATAGCTTCTGAAAAATTTAGAATTGTCCATTGCGTCGACAATCATGTTTTGAAAACATCTAATAACATGTGTGATTTCTTCAAAACACTAAAGAGATGACTCGAAGGGGCCGGGTCATCTTGGGCTGCCGAGCTGCCAGTAGCAATCTGAGGACTCAACTGCACGCCAATAGCCGCCACGGGTCAAACACCGTACTCCCTGATTTTCAGCGGGGAAGCACTCATCCCAGTCGAACTGGAGGTCTACTCCCCTCGTGTCGAATACGCCAGTAGCTTCGAGCTGCAATCTCTCCTTGAATGGCAACGACAGAATGATAGCAGTAGAAGACTAGAACTCGACCTTCTCAAAGAAAGCCAGAATTAGTTGTACTCCAGCAAGCTGAACACAAGCTGTGGATCACGAAATACTACAAGCAACACGTTTGGAGAAGGCCACTCCAAGAAGGGACATGACGTCAGGAAAGCTCGATTTGTTCGCAACGTGCTGGGACCGAACACCTACAGACTGGCAAGACAGGGCGACACTCTCCTTCCTAGAACATGGAGCGGCAATGATCTTAGAAAATTCTATTCATGAAAATATTGTAACCTTTTTGCAATGCCATAGTTACAATGCGAAATGCTGCCTCTCAAATTCTGATTTAGTGTCTAAGCGACTTGCAGTCAAGGGCACACTTTTTCTCGAAGTCTCAGGCCACTCCAATTCTAACTTAGTACTTAGGCGACTGACAGTCAAGAGCACACCCCTTCTCGAAGTTTTAGGCCACTCAAATTCTAACTTAGTGTTCAGGAGACTAGCAGTCAAGGGCACACCCCTTTTCGAAGTTCCAAGCCACACAAATTCTAACTTAGCGCCCAGACGACTGACTGTAAATGGCACACCCTTCTCGAAGTCTCAGGCCACTCAAATTCTAACTTAGTGCCTAGGCAATTGGTAGTTAATGGCACACGACTTCTCGAAGTCCTAGGCCACCAAAATTCTATCTTAGTGCCTAGGAGACTGACAGTCAAGGGCACACCCTTTCTTGAAGTCCTAGGCTACTTCATCCTAACTTAGTAAATTTTTCCCTGCGATGAAAACTTAGAACAGTTAAACGTTCATTCACAATGAAACTATTCCAAAAAGAAAACAACACAAAAAAAGAGATATTCTTCTATTAACAAAATTCTTTACAAGTGTTCTGAATTACAAAATGAAAAAACAAGATTTACATTTCGCTATCTCTCCTCGAAGTCTCTGAGGGGGAGTCTACTTTGATATCGGCACCCGGGGTACAAGGGACCCCCTCCGGCGGATCCCGCGAACGAAGAGGCGACACGGCCATGATAGGACTCCCTTGGGTGACCTCTTCTATTCTTGCCATCTCGGCCTTGATAGGAGGGACGGGGACCTTCAAGCACGAGACGAAGGCGAACTTCTTCTCCAACTGCTCCGCCAATATTTTGAAGTATGGACACTTGTACGAATGACTTCGAGCGGATGCACTCGTCCATGTCTAGCCCTTTGAGGTCTTCACGACTCACTATCCTCCGATCAAGGAGAGCCGAACTTAGCATGTTCTCTAGCGCCTCCTTGACGATCGCCTTGAACTCCAGTGAATGCCGAAATTCGGCGACTGCCTCCTGGCGGGCCTCCTCGCCCTCCTTTAAGAGCCGCTAGAGCTCAGCTCCCGGCGGTTAGACTCTTCGGGGCCCTGTGTGGTCAAGCAAAGGCGCTTTTCGGCGAGGTGACGCTGGCACTCTGACTCTAGGAGCCTAAGCTCCAACTCCTTCTTTCAAACTACATGCTTTCAAGGCATCAATGAATCTTATATCTACCCCCTACACCTTGAACTATTTTCTCTCAAGGAAGGAGATTTGTCAGTTCACAAGAATTGCACTACAACGAAGGCCAAACAAGATGAATTAATGCAGAACAGTCCATTTACCACTGATCTCGCAATATAGCAAAAGTAGAATGATGACTTTCTGATTGCCAAATTCATACTTGGATTACTTTCATCACTACAATAAGGCATACTTTAGGCCTTGTTTGGTTAGGGGAAAAAAAACCCTCAAACTCCTTCAAAAATACTTTCATTAATATTTTATATTTATTTAATATCATAAATAAATTAAAATATTAAAAATCAATTTTATTTTACATCTTATACAAATTTCAACCTAAAAATTAACTTTATTTCACATCTCACGCATGCTCAAATAAAAATAATTAATTTTATTTCACATTCAATATAATCTTCAATAATAAAATAATTTTATTTCACATCATAATATTAAAATAAAGGTAATGTACAGTATTGTGCCAATCATAAAAGTATTAAATTAATAAGCCATACTTTAACACTTTAAGGCCTCGTTTGGTATGAGGCAGGTTTTTTGCCCAACACAAATTTCAACTATAAAAATCAATTTTATTTCACATCCAATACAAATTCGAATATTAGAATTGAAGATATTTCATATTTTATATACTTTCTATTAGTAAAATAAATTTCTCTTCGATTAAATTTAAAAAATAAAATACTGTTATTTAATAGAGCACAATGAAAACAAAGAATTTATGTAGCCGACCCCACCTAGTGAGATAAAGGCTTAGTTGTTGTTGTATCATAATATTAAAATATATTTTTTCTCTTTATATCTCGAAAAAACTTTAAACATTCCCAAAATACACTCCAACCAAATGAGACCTTAGTAGCTTATAGCTCGGTTTCCAATATTGTTGCTACTCTTTCTTGTCCTCAGCATCACAGAGCATTTTAGTGGGTCATCTACACCTTGAGATAAATTTTGCTCCACTATGTCTACTCCTAGTGGTCATAGCCATATGATCGAAGTCGTGGATATGATCATGGAAAGAACCCTTTCCTCCTTTTGTGTATTGCAAGCGAACTAATAACCCTGCAAACACTAGTTGAGAGAAGTTTGGCTTCCCTTCATCCACTTAGCATGTGCAACTACAACTCAATCTATAACACCACTAACATTGCTACCCTAAGGATCCATTACTCATCTTATGAGTATCATGGTTGGTTTTGTTCTTATGTCCTAGCGTACTCCATCTTCACTACTTCAAAATTTGTAATTGTTGAATATTCAGGTATGGACTGGATTTTAGATTCAAGATATTCCTCTCATATGTCAGGTAAGACAACTATTCTTCTTTCTTGTTGCTTCTGCACATGAAGTTACTTTTGCAAATGATTCACTTTCTCCTATAACTAAAAAAGGTCCATTATTCACTTTCATTCAAAACTATGACATGAAGAGCATAAGAGGAGGCAGTGTTGAAATTGGTGGAGTGTAAAACATGCCTAAATCAGGACCTTTTACCTTTGCTTCTCTTTAAGCTTCCACTATTACTCCTACTAGTAGCATTATCATCTTGTCACACCTCCTTTGAGTTATCTCACATAAATAATTCCTCTAGCTCCATCTAGTTAATGGTTTGAGTGCGACAATTGTGAGTTCAAAAAGCATCCTAGAATGTCATTTCTCTATTTCGATGTGCACCATTTTGATGCAGTGCATTCTCACATTTGCCTAATAAAGTATCAAATCATTAGAGATTTCGATATTTTGCCACTTTTTGTTGACAACTACATTCAAGTCACTTTGTTGTCTCGTTTGAATATTGGTATAAAGTTTTGTCAGTTTTTCAGATACTTTATCAAGATACAAAAGTTTGTTTATCTACTTTGCTTAAAATTCTTTCCATTAATAATGCTCTAGAGTATATATGCAGTCAATTTTTAACTCCTCTTGCTATGTTGATGGGATAATTCGTCAAGCATCGCATGCTTACACATCTTAGCAAAATGGCCTTATGGAGCACAAGCACCACCATTTGCTTGATGTTGCTCGTTCTTTGACGTCTTAACTAAACATTCTTTGATCATTTCGCCACAACTACTGTAGGGAATGTACCTTCTTTTTTCTCTCCTACAACTTCTGAAGTATTTGAAGGTCTTTATTTGTACATTGATTTCATCCCGACATTCATAAACTATCACACCAAGCTGTTTGTTATATTTTTAGGATAATCCACGACACAGGAATATTCTTGGTATAATCCTGCAGTGAAAAACGTTTTTTGTAGTTCACCACCTTTATGTGTTCATGGACATTATCTTCTTTATACTCCACCTTAGTATTCTTGTAATAGTATGAACCAATGGTTTACAAGAATATTAAGGTGGAATTTAAAGAAGGTAATATCCATGAACACATAAAGGTGTTGAACTACAGTGTCCTTAAATATTATCGCCTAGTTTAAAGAAGATAATATCCATGGACATTGTAATTCAACACCTTTATGTGTCCATGGATATTACTTTCTTTAAACTCCACCTTAGTATGCTTGTAGACTATCTCATACTATTCCCTTCACATCACTAGCTCCAATCTACTCCTATTAACCTACAAGTCTATAAATGACATAATCACTTAAATGCTGCAACACCAACACTAACATATCCTCCTCCTACTTCCACCATAGATACATTTTTATTAGACCTTACTATTATCTTATGTAAAGGTAAATTGTAACATCACGTGCTTCCAATGTAGAGGTATTATCCGCTTTAGTTTTAGGGAACTACGTGACTTAAGCACTTCCCAGGAGGTCACCCATCCTACTACTACTCTAGCTCAAGCACACTTAACTACAGAGTTTTCCATCATAAGCTTCACAGTTTTATCCTAAAAAGCGCCTTTACTATTTGATATCACGTTATCTATTTATACAGCTCAGGATCTTCCCCTTTTTCGATGTGGGACAATTTATTCCTATACCTTTTTCACCATTATTTATCGGCCTAAAAAACTGTCAAGAGTTGCATTTTGCCTCAATGATTCTTTTCCCTTAGAACATTACTCGGCGGTTACTCGTCGCCATCTTTGGCCACATGCGTCACATAAATACTAGTGTACTACTCATCCTTTGCATTCTTACTTGACATTCAACAAATACTCTCTATTCCTCTATTGTTTTGTCTATTTTTTGTATCTATTCTCAGTTGATATCATGAGGCCATTCCAATTGCAAAATGAAAGGTAACTATGAATTCTGAGATGTTTGTCTTTATTTCTCCTCTTACTATTGGTGCTTGATTGTCTGTAAATAGGTATACATTCTAAAGTTCAACACTTGATGAAGATGTAGATTAATACAAGATTATCAGCGAAAAAGTTCACTCAGATGTATGGTGTGGACTATTTTGAGTCCTCTTTTGTTAAGCACCTAATATTTGTTCGCTTGCTTCTATTTGTTGCTATTAGCAAGAATCATGAGATGTTACTATGGATTCAAATAATTTTGTTCTATAAGAGGTTTCTCAAATTGGTGTTCATAGAGCAAACTATAACATATGTTGTTTAAGGAGAGACTCAAGGTTGCAAGCTTTAGAAAGCTATATACATTCTAAAACAATGCTTAAGTGCTTGGTTTGAAAAAATTAGCAAAGTGACCATTGAAATTGGTTTAAAAAGTAGTGGTGTTGTTCATGAATCTTTATTCAACACTCTCAGGCTGGATCAATCATCTACACTGCACATGTGGATGAGATCTTGTTAAGCGAAAGTGACCGGGCAAGTATTGTTGAAGTTAAAGCTCACCTTGAAAATCATTTCATTACCAAGAATATATGCATTTCCAACTGTTTAAGTATTTCCTTAGAATTGAGCTTGCTTATATTAAAGGAGGGGAAGCTCTTTCTCAAAGGAAAGCTATTGATCCACTTAAAGAGACTGAGCTTCTTGGTTATAAACATCTTGATACTCCTATGGACATTGCTAGACATCTAAGATGATGGAAATATTTTAAAGGATGTTTATGCCTACAGAAAACTAGTCCATAAAATAATTGTCAAACCATCACTAGACCTAATATTTCTTGGCTATTGTTGAGGTTATTAGTCAATATTTGCAAAAACTTAAACAATAATATTGGAAAGTGGTTATTGGACTTCTAAGGTATATCAAGCAATCTCAAAGCTACGGGAAACCATATAAAAATGACAGAATCTCGATGTTGAAACATACTCTCATGCAAATAATGCAAGGTTTGTGGTTGCTAGTAAACTTAGTATGATCTCTATATGTTTCTTAGTAGAAATATGATACATTGGAGAAACAACAAATGAAATATAGTTAAGTCCAATACGAGCTATGGTACGCTCATCATGTGAGATAATGTTAGTTAAATCTGGGAGACCTCGGCTTTCAAGTCAATCAAGTGATTGATTCTACGTTGTGATCACAAAGCCGACCTAGTTACCAAGACATTGCAATAACAAAATAACTATCTATATAAGAAAATAACAAAGGATTTTTTTCACTTAACAATTATATCTTGAACTGACTGTGATAAAGCAAATGAAAGAGTCAAAAATAACATAGATATGAATCTGCAAAACTACATGCATATAATCAGAATCAATCATGCAAACCAATACAGGTCCCTGCAAGCCTTTCAGCATTAATAAATAATAAGAATGTAAACTGAGAATGACTAGCGATTAGCACAAATGAGATACTTTAAAAATCATTAGAACACAGTTATTTCTTACGATAAAATATGATTTAACTGTCCAGCTCAATTCAGTAAATGAGAACGTATATGTTTACAAGAATAATCTAACACAAACTCCATACCTAATCTTCTAAGCTTTGAAAATTCTAATGCAGTGGCCCAATAATACAATTCATGTTTCATAGTTCTAGATGCCATACCATGCAGGAATTCTCCTCCCAACCTTTGGATCATCTCCTGTGTATCTATCTGAGTTAACCTCATATTTGTATGTTGGAGGAAAATTTATAATTCCTTCTGACCATCCATCAAAAGCACGCCCTTTCTTTAGCTCTACATTTAACTGCAACGAAATAAGTAATAAAAATTTCAACTAGAAAAGTCAGAGAGAGTATCACAGAAGAGATAAGATAGCAATAGGGTTCTTATTCTATGGCCATTCGAGGATGGGTTCCATAGGAAGTAGAATATAAGCACATAAGAAAATAGAATACAGAAAGTATTCAAGTTAAAGCTACATCTTTCATGGTGCATTCTATTTTCTAAGAACATGTAAAAGCAAAAAAGTTTCAGAAAACATTATTGTGATTTCTGAACAAGATATGAACAAGAACGAAAAATTGATACACAAACCTGTTCATTCTCAGCTAGCTTGAACCATTCCCTTTTTGAAATAAGCTCAAAAGTCCTTTCAAATGACAAATTGATACGATAGTTTAGGTCTCCTAGCCAAATAATCCTCCTGGAAAGAGCGAACTAACATTACAGGCCTTCAAGGAAGCTTAAATGAAATCTGTGTGTGTGTGTGTGTGTGTGAGAGAGAGAGAGAGAGAGAGAGCAAGTAACAAAATAATAGAATTCAAGATGGCCTTTCAACTTTGAGCACCATGATTTATTTGACTTACTCATGATCATAAATAGTTTTAGGCAATCCACTGCTAGAAGAACGAAATAGTGTCCTCTTATGAATTTCATGAACATCAGCATTTCTTCGATGTTTATCACCTTCCCTTTCTCCTGAAGTTAGGTGACAACAAATAAAGCAAAACAGAGTTTGATATATTGACATGCTAACTGATATCGATCCCTGCAACATAGTTGCAAAACATCAATAAAGAGAAAAATTTATGGAAGAAATTTCAAGGAACATGAAAATTCATGAAAAGGAGATCAGCAAGCCAAGCAGAAAAATTTTTGAACTTCTGCTCCAAGTGTCAATTATTTCAAGTAGATTAGACATGGTGAAAACAAAAATAAAACATTCATGAATTGACCAATGTCAAGTGAGTTTTGGGGTCCAATGACAATATCCATGAGACTTAGAACATCAATGTTGAGGGGACAACAACAACAACAACAACAACAACAACACCAAGCCTTAAGTCCCACTAGTGGGGTCGGCTACACATGAATCCTTTTTCCATTGCGCTCTATCAGTTACCAAATTCTTATCTAAGTTAAGTAACTAAGATCACTCCCTTATAGTTTCTTGCCATGTCTTCTTTGGTCTCCCTCTTCCTCTTTGTACAATGGGCAAAATCCAGTAACTCCAATTTTTCTAACTGGAGCTTCAATTGGCCTGCGATTTAGATGTCCAAACATCGAACGCGACTTTCTCTAAGTTTATCCTCAATTGGTGGCAACACCAACTTTCTTTCGGATATACTCATTTTTCATTCTATCCTTTCGTGTATATCACACACTCCACCTTAACATTCCTCATTTCTGCAACATTTATTTTATTTGTATGTTTCTTCTTTGCAGGCCAGCATTCAGCACCATATATCATCGCTGGTCTTACAACAGTTTTATAAAATTTACCCTTAATTTTGGATGGGATTTTTTCTATCGCATAACACTCAGAAGCATTTCTCCATTTTACCCAGCCTGCTTGGATCTGCTAATAACGTCATTATCTATTTCGCCATCATTTTGTATAATTGATCCAAGGTATCTAAAGCGCTCACTCTTCTTGACAATTTGATCACCAATTGTCACATCTCCAATATAACTATTTCTTTCTTGACTAAATGTGCACTCCATATATTCAGTTTTTGATCTACTGAGATGGCAAAACCTTTAGATTCTAGGAGCATTCCTCCAAAGCTCTAGTTTCGTCTTAGCTCCCTCTTTAGTTTTCTCAATAAGGACAATATCATCTGCGAAGAGCATACACCAAGGCACTTCATCTGGATATGTCCAGTCATGACCTTCCATAATCAAAGCAAAAGATACGGACTTAAAAGCCGAGCCTTGGTGTAATCCAAACTGTAATAGGAAAATCCTTAGTCAAACCTCCTTGTGTCCGAACAGAGGTAACAGCTCCTTCATACATGTCTTTAATAACTTGAATATAAGCAGTGCATATCTCTTTCTTTTTCTAAAACTCTCCAAAGTACTTCTCTTGAGACTTTATCAAAGCTTTTTCTAAATCAATAAAAACCAAATGTAAGTTTTCCTTTCTCTCCTTAAATTTTCTCCATTAACTTCTTAAATAAATGAATGGCTTCTATAGTAGATCTACCTGGCATAAACCAAAACTGATTCTCTGATACCATAGTATTATGGCGTAACCTTTGTTCGATCACCTCTCCCAAAGTTTTAAAGTATGACTCATTAATTTAATTCCTCTATAATTGGCAATTTTGTGTATCGCTTTGTTCTTATAAATAGGTACTATATATACTCTTTCTCCATTCATTTGGCATCCTTTTAGTCTTCAAAATCATATTAAACAATCTAGTAAGCCAGAAACTCCTTCATCTCCTAAGCACTGCCAACTCAATTGGGATGTTATCTGGTCCTACTGCTTTTTTATGTTTCATCTTCTTTAAAGCTTTCCAGACTTCAGCTTTACTAATACGTCGGATGTAAAGTAATTTTTACTTTCTTTTAGGGATGCTGAAATCTGTAAAAATGCAATTGAATTTTCACATCTTCATTGAAAAGCTGTAGAAAGTAACTCATCCATCTATTTTTGATATCTTCTTCCTATAAAAAGTACTCTTTGATTTTCATCTTTAATACATTTTTACTTCAATTAAATCTTTAGTTTTTCTATCTCTTTGCCTTGGCAATCCTATATAATTGTCTTTTCTCCTTCTTTAGTGTCTAGCTTCTTATATAAATCCTCAAAAGCCATATTTTTTGGCATGGGCTATTGCTTTCTTAGACTCTCGTCGAGCCACTTTATATTTCTCCCACTTATCATTATTTTTGTTTTTAAACCAATCTCTATAACAAATCTTCTTCTCCTTAATTTTTTTTTGTACATCAATGTTGAGGGGACAATGAAAATAATTGTAGACCTTAAAGAACAACCATAGATCATTCTGATGACAACCATCTCAATGCTACCATTATGAAAATTCACTCTTTTAATCAATGACACACTTGTCATTGTCAACAAGATAACCCAAATCAAATCTCCAAATTACTTTCACACGTAGATGTCACCAAATTTTTGCCTTTAACATCATGATCTTCCTTATCTTTGACAAAAGCTGTTCTTTAAGTTCAAGTTTCAATCTTCAACAGCATTCATTTTAACATCATTCACTCCTAAACGCAAGAGATGATTGTCTTTGCAAATGTGTGACTGCATCTATATATCAATATAAATATAACCATCAAACTTGACCTCAAAATCCTTCGGTATTTTATTTTGATTCCGTCTAGATGTTTTCTTTAGACTGCTATAGACCAAAATATCATTGAAGTAAGCCACCTATAATTTACCTATAAAAGGCTACCAATTATATGCTATCACTCTATTAATGGAAACGTTGGAGAGTGAAAACAAATAACCAACCCTCGAAGCGGTAGAGTCACCTTGGATCATAAATATTCTATTTTGAGTCATATCCTTGAATACCTAAGATATCTATTACACCCTCCAAACGGCAATATGAATCTTTTTCTCATTGCAATTTTGTTCATTATCTCATAACAACAACGTGCATTATGAAATACCTTTCTTGAAGAAAGTAAAATAGCACAAGGGCTCAACGTTGTGCCTAATAAAACTCTTTTCTAATAACTCATATGCTACTAGCTAATCTATTCAGGTTTTGTAATTCTTAATGGTTCTGCAAATGAGAAAATTTGGGTAGTTGGGATCTGGAACTGTATTAATGTGTTCTTTTTTTTTGGAAGAAACTGTATTAATGTGTCGGATGTTCCAAAAAGGTGGTAGCTAGTTACAACGACCCCTCAGTATAACATCCACAAACTCAATGAACGAGGCCACCTATTTCATGATGGAAATCACATAGGTACAAAGAAGTATGGTCGCCTAAAACAAGTCTAGCCACTATAGAATGCAAATTATAGCTTGCTAAATTTCACGACGACATACTTGCTAATAAATTTGAAGGCATATGCATTGTCCCTACCATGATTTTCACATGCAAGGCATAGAACTAAGGCTGCAAAAGATAGGCAACATCCAAAGCAAATCATCACAATAAAGAGACTAAAAAGCACAATCTCAGGTAGTAAAAATCCTGGGTCCTAGGTTAATGTTAACCTAGGCTACCTCAAAAAAGATCCACCTAATTTTTAAACTGCAAATTACACATTTAGTTACAACATTCAGGTCTTGCCACTTTAAATGGAAAGTTTGCATGATCCACTATAACAATGCAAAGAATTTAGAGTTGCAAGATATAAATTTAGGAGTCAAAAAATAGAACACCTAGTGAGAGTAAGACAGATAGTGAACAAACATGTTTCAAAAGAAAAAATTGACAATGGCCCTAGAACTAAATTAAAAAGAAAGTGAAGCTTAAGCAAACTAAAAAAGGGACTTTTTTTAAGGATACTAAGAAAGTTGCATGAGAAATAAGAGATAAATTGATAGAAGAGCTCTACAGGAAGTTTATAACTGCAGAATAAAAAAGAAATATATAAAGATTAGAACAGTTTAGAGAGAGAGAAAAGTTGAAATCTAAATCATGTGAGTTGTATCAAAGATGAAAACAACATCTTGGTGAAGATTAAGATATTTAGGAAAGATAAAGAAATTCAAAAAATAAGAAAAATACAATTGACAAATTCTTTAATTAAAAACATCAACAATGATTTCGAAGATCCCAAAAAATTCAAGAAATATCAAATACATGTAAAAAATTCAAGACTACTGTGAAAGAAGTTATGAAGAAGATTAAGTTCACAAGGTTGAAGTATTGAAGAGGAACCCTACCAAGGTCAAAGTAGCACATGTGATATTGGCGTAGAGAAGCATACGAAATTCTTCAAACAAAAGCTTATTCAAGATAATTCCCTACTTTAGCCTCCATAGAATGCAAGCACAAGCTTCCAAAATCACATTTGAATCTGCATTCTCTTTACCAAGGAGAATTATTGGAGATTTCCAAAACAGCCTTTTCTTCGATGACATTGTGTATGCTCAAAAGTCTGATGATGACTAATCACTCCTCCATGCAAACTACTAGCAGCAATCCTATCCCATAGCAAGCTTTGTTGAATTCCGAGTGCTTCAGGGTTCTCCCTCCTCGATCCCAATGGGAAAACGCACTCCCAAAGATACCCGTTTAGCCAACAAACTTAGCATATTTATTTTTTGATGAAGACTAGAGATGATTTCCTCCACCTTTGTTACAATTTCACAAGAAAAACATGATTTTCTATCTTGATCTTCTCTAGCTTCGATCTCTAGCCTATTTGATTTTCCTCATTCTCGGTCTTCTACACTAGTTGACATTGTACATTGTAGACATTAGACTCAAGAACATCTTCTCGTATATTGGGTAATCGTCGGTTATTCTCTCCTTTACAGATTTCTACATTTCCAGCAGTTACCTTGGCGGATGGCTCTTTTATTCAGTTTGTGGTTGTCCACCAATTTATAACTTTGAGATGTTCTTTATGTTCCCAATTTTCTTTCAATTTATTATCCATTTTTGTCTTAAACTCATAGTAGTTTTGTCGTATTCTATCATTCTTATTGTGTGCTTCTGGATCTCAATCGAACTTTCGATCTACTTTAGTTTCAACAATTTTAAAAATAGGTTTACTCATGGGATTTCATATTCTTGATCACTGCGTAATCATTTTTGGATTAATCTTGCTATCAAATGTGATAAGTTGCCATAAAATAACTTGATCTGAAATCTACATTCGCATAACATGTTGTTGATGAAATATTTCACAAAAAAAGTAGTTAAACATGAAAACAAGCAGCAATTAAATTGTACATGAGCTGACCTTGTTGCCAATGTAGCCCATTACACCTACACCAACACTGCAGACTTTCAAGTTCTGGATATGCCTTCTTAGGCTTCGACGAACCCAAATGGAAAGATAGATTCCAACCATTTGTTTGCTTATGATTCTCACAAAACCATGCCGTTTCTTTTTCCTTATAATATTATCCAACTTTAGCTCAGGTATCAAGCTTGATGCAACAAAATCCTTACAATCCTGATTTATTGACTTGAAAGAATTATGACTTTTAAAGGACTTAACTGACTTGAAAGCTTTTGAACTACCCAAAGAAAGTTGAGCTAATAAGTCAAGTGGTTGCTCAGGCCATATTAAACCAATCCTATCAGAGCTGCTAAAGGTTTGGGTGAGGTTGTTTTGTTCAATAGTTGATACTTCTGATGTTATTGGGGAATTTTTATAAGTAGAAGAATGCAATCTGTCAGACGACCTTAATGAGGACTGGGAATGATGAACTAGACACTGAGCTTCATCCATATCATTAGTTGTGCAGCTTGAAATCGTATTTACGAACTTATCTTCAATTGCAACAGGTGACTCATCCAGCGGATGGATTTCATCATCCGTCTCACTGTCACTTGCTTGTGATAATGCATCTTCAATGACAAGAGAATCATCTGATGGTTGGAATCTTGATGGTGAGGGGGGGTCACTGTAACATCTATATTTTTCTTTAGCTGGTTGAACCTTATTCAAGGTCTGTCGAATAAGATATTCCCATCTTGGAACTGGCCTATTGTCCTCAGCACCAAAAATATTACCAGGATTCAGTGGAACAACCTCCTGCATGCTACATAGAAGGGCACTCTATTTTTAGAGAGAGATATTTACACAGGAAGAGAGTCATCGGTAAAAATGAATGAAGAACATCAAAAAAGGGGCAATAAACCAAATCCGTAACAAAATGTTCAACCTAAATAAACTTCATTTCACACTGCAAACATATTCATCAACAGAGGGAATACAACAATTTACAGTAATGATTCAAAATTTATATTAGCAAAACAAAAGTTGAACTTTTCAAAAAAGAGAAAAATTGAAAGTGATCCAAGCATCGATAATACACAAGTAGGTGTTGTCCTAAACAATTGGAAAAACATATGGCTGCAGTTATGCTTGATATAGAGCACAGCACAATAAGAAAACAAAGAATTAACAACAAAGGAATGCATGATGACAAATTATTCAACTACCCAGTACATAGTGTCTTGATTTCTCTCTCTTCACAAGCAAAAACAGCAACAGCAGAAGTGAAGAAAAGATGCATTAAGTACATCCTCCAAATTTTGTAAACATCTTTCAACAGTAAAACAGTGGTTGAAAACAGCAACCGACACTACTGTCACCTAAGATTAACAAGGAAGAATCAAATGTTTGAACAAGGAAATGGTTAACATCACCAAATTCCGCAAAAAGACTAATCAAGGTTACTTAACAAAAAAGTTCAAAAGTTCATCCCATTATCCTCAACATCATTGGACCTAAATCCCTTTTTTATCCTCAATCATCCCTCACAAGACTAAATAAAAATAATTTATATCAAATGCCCTAACTCTAATTAGACTCAATTCCTAATTATCTTGAATATTAAACGATTCAGCTCAGACCCACTATTTAAAACCTAATAAACTTTAATCAATTAAACTTGAACTAAAGCATAATCCTCAAACTTTAAATCCTATTTAGAATGTATGTCTCTCTCCCTTCCCTCCCTTTCTATTTAAATCTATTTAAACCATATCCTAAGTGGGACACAGAAATGATTAATATAAGAAACTTACATCACGGGAAATGACAAGTTTTATGCTAGTAGTCAACCTATTGCTACTTTTACTTCTTTCTTCGAATTGGGAGTGATTGAAAAAATCCCACATCTTTGAATACAAGTGTTTGTGCAACAGCTATTTACATTTATAACAGCACCAAATTTAGCTCTATTTCAAATAAGTTAACTGTGTAAGCTGCAAATAATTTGTGCCTCAAATTAAACTCTTGCATGATAAAATCCTGCACAAGCACTTTAGAAAACGTATTGTTCATATTTATTTGAAAACGTTATGTAGTTGCATTAAGAAACAATTACCCAAGCACGTATATATTAGCAGGCTCCTACATGTTTAACCATTCTTTAGAAAGCGTATGTTCATATTTATTTGAAAAGGTTATGTGGTTGCATTGAGAAACAATTACCCAAGCACGTATATATCAGCAGGCTCCTCCATGTCCAACCATTCTTTGATGTCAAGGTCATCAGGTGGAAGTTTCCCACCAACATTCCACGACCCAACACAGATCCTGAGAAAAAGAACCAATAAGATAAGAGACCTAAGCATATAACAGCTAAATAGTGAAACTATGAAGACGTAAATCATGCCTGAGTTCTTTAGTATTTATGTATTGTGCTCGAAGGGTCTCAGATTTTCTTCTTCGCACCTTGTATGGTAGATCCATCTGACTGCCTACAAGGAGAAGGGCATGGAGTGATTAATAAGTTGGTCCCCAGCATTTACTGTCTTCACATGTTATTTTTAAACAAGCCACAGTTCCAGCATAAGCATAATAAGGTAGTCACTACTTGCGCACAAGTGTCTTTCTATAGTTAATAACTCCATAAAATATCATGTAATATGGACAATGTAAAAATAAACTAGGAGAAGAAATTGATGCATTGTTTGATCACACAATGACTGAAAATCTCCAAATCAATCCTTAGTTCTCGGGTCCAATTTGAAAGATCAGTGTTCCCTTAGATTTTTAATCTTGCACCCTCAGATACGTTTCTATTGGTGCCTAGGCAAACTTCCAGTATTCAATTCCGTACTTAGGACACAGCCCTCATTCTTGTCTTTTCGTTAAAATAGTTGGGATGAAGCGAAGAATGAAAGAAAGGTGAAAAAAGGTGGATTGTACATAAGCGTGGATGAGCACTTTTTTTTAATGTAGCATGCTCCAAATGAAAGGAGCAAAAGATTTAGAATACTTCATCTGAAGATTTTTACAACATCGAAGCTTATCTTTGAGTACTTGGGGAAATTCAGTATCAAAATCTTCAATTGTTTTAGTAAAAGAGTAGTTTCCAATACACAAAACTCTCTCTGTATAGCTGGAGTACTAAAGATTGCATTATGTACCATGGAAACTACTCAAAACTCTCTCTGTATAGCTGGAGTACTAAAGATTGCATTATGTACCATACAACATACCAGTTGTTTGCAAAATCCCAACCAGCCAATCAAGGTGGGAGCCAACAGCTATGAAGGAAACCAACCCTCTCATAAAGGAGCCAATCTACACATTAGTAAAGGAAGATAGAGAATGATCCCATGGCTAATCCATCAAGAGCAATAAAAAATTATGTAATGGGATTTCAATTCATTGAAAAACACCGAAGAGTTTTTATCTTGCATTTCCCTTCCCTTGAATTGTTCAGCCTATGGGATAGATTATGCAACAGGGTTTCATTTGTTATTTCCCGTAAGAAGAATAGACTCAATAGTTGATCAATGAAAATTTATGTAACAGGGTTTCATTTGCACTCTTATTTCTAATCAATGAAAAGCCCTAGGCAACAATTTCAGGGGGAAAGAAGATGCTTAATGGGTTGGTTTCAACATGTGACCCATTAAGATTAACAAATCATGTCTGGATGGATGAGATCCGTAACATTATAGTTTGGTTTTTATTCTTCTTGATGGCCTCTCCAATTGGGCAGATCTCCTTATCACACAACTACATGCAGTATTGCTGAATGCACTTATCTATTTGAACAAGAACAAAGATCTCAACAAATCCACTTAACCTTCTGAGAAAGAGCTTGGAGGTACCCTAGCTTTTTACACCTTGTTTTTCTTTTCCATTAATATGGTATACGGTATCAAATGCAAAACAGAGGATTCAAAAATTTCTTCTTACAGGAAATAATAGGTGAAAAACTAAGTGCCTTGAAATATACAGGGCTCTTGTCTATTTAAAGGAATTTATAATTACATAATTTTCCAAAACATGGCTTTTACCCTCTTCTTCCCCACAATGACAGTTGGTTAAATACTTAAATATTTTCTTGATATTATGTTATGTTATCTAGAGAAAATAATTATTTAGTATTATGACATGTATAGATAACCTCGTAAACAATTATGAAATTATCTCTTAAAAAATGGCAGTTAGATTTCAGATTATCTAGATAACACGACATAACATCAAGATAACATTAGGAGGTGTTTGGTTTAATATTATCTTGATTTATGTCATGTTATTTAAATATCCTGACATCTAAATATCATTTTTTGAGTAATAATTTACAATATTTTACAAGATTATCATACATATCATCAAATTAAATAATTACTTTCTCTAGTTAACATGATATAGTATCAAAATAGCATTGAACCAAACTCCCTCTAAACCAAATGCGCCCTTAGTGGCATTCTATTGAACAACAGGAAGCCGTCTTTAGATTCAATATCAGTGTTCAAACCACCCCCACATTATCCTTATGTCCCATCAAATTAGTTCTATTTGATTATCAACCTATATAAAAATAAATTTAAACAAAATTCAATTATGTAATCTCAATAAACGGAAAAAGTTAACTTAGTATAAAAGTCACCTCTTGATTCATCCCCAAACCTATCAAACTTCATCTTTTCGTCTTGCAGCCGGCGCTCCCATTGGCACATATCTGCAAAAAGCAATCACAAATCCAGCGATCAAATACCTGGTTATTAGAAGTTCAGAAATGGTACTTGGTAAGAACAAAAAAAAGGAAAGAAAATAAATGGAACACAATCAATAAATTCTTTTTTTTTAATGCTAACATGGTCAAAATAGTTAAACGCAGAAAAAAACACGAAGTAAATAAATTTATGTGTTGTTACATCAAATAAACATTATAAACTGTAAGAAACAATTAAGAAAAGGGAAATGAAAGTCAAGAAAATAGTCCATAGCAAAGCAATACAAACTTTACTCCTTTGTAGAGGAAAATCAATATGCAATACCTCATGTTATTACAACAGCTAAAGAAAGAAATTAACCCAAGCCAGAGTACATAGCGATATCCAGTTCCAGTTAAGTATAAAATATGGAGTACAGAACCCAATCCATCTGCGACAAAGGGAATATAAAGAAGATAGAGGGAAGTTTAAAAAAAAATCCTACACACTGACCATCGTATTCAAAGTCGCTCTCGGTTGTCTCCCCATCATCAGCGCTGAATTCTGAATCCTTCGAGCTGATGTTGAGCCATTTGCGGAGCACGACCTTAGGCCAGAGCTGCAGGCAGGCGCAACCGAAACAAAGAAGTTCAGCCCAATCCCTCTGCAGTATTTCTATATCAATGCAACCAAGCGAAAACAAAAAACGCAAACAAGAAAGAGGAAAAAAAAAAAAAAAAGGGGAGCAACCGCAACACAAATTAAGTGCAAGACGTGTTCGCAATTTGGGCTATTGAGAATAAGTTGCCTACCTCCTTCTGCTTCCTAGATCTTGGCCTCATTCGCAGAATAACGCGGTGGAAGGGCAGCGAATCTCACCTCCTCTTCTTCCCTTTCCCTCTACCACTTTTCTTCCGCTGAAAGCAGAAATCTCGGCTGTGCAAATAAGAAGAGCCACAATCAGCCAGAAACCAAATGTAGCCATTTACCAAGGTGAGCAAGCAGCGGGAGTTAAAGAAAAGATGGGTGAAAACGACCACCTTGGAAGCAACGGCGCTGGAGAAATCAGAGAGAAGGGGCGGCGACTCCATCCGCGTCACCCGATCACGAAATCATTGGGTTCTCTTCTCTCTGGCAAACAGCTCAGCTGTTGACCTGCATATTTGTACGGCTCTACGCAGATGCGCGGATCCCGCAGCTCACGAAGCATAGCTGGGCATTCGAATTCATCAAAAATAAATAAATAAATCAATAGCAAGCAGGTTCCTCTCATTTTATAATACGTATAAATTAGTCTCTCAAATATTATAATATAACAATCTGATCCTTTACTTTAAACAAACATATAAATAAATCCTTTTAGGCCCTGTTTGACAATAAGCTAAAAATCATGGCTAAAATTAGTCATGACCAAAATCTTAAATTTATTTTAAAAAAACTTAAAATATTATTTTATATTTCATCTTATACAAATTCCAACATTAAACAATTACTTTATTTCACATCCAACACAATTCTCAATAAATAAATCAACTTTACTTTACATCCTACACAATTTTTAATATAACCAGCTTATTTTATTTCACATCATACACATTTTTCAAAAATGGCTAAAAATTTCAACCAAATCTTCTTTTTTTTTCTTATTACCAAACAGAGCCTTATAGTTATAAATATTAAAAAAATATGATATTAACTTATTTACTCTCAGCCATAATGTGTGGTTCACAATATTTAGCATGACCGAAGTATTGTGGCTGATGGTACTCGCAGGAAGCACTGGATGACCTATCATCGTGGCTGTGTGAACCACACATTATGGCCAAAGTTTTAAAATACACCGTGGCTGAGAGTCAATGAGTAAATATTATATTTTTTTTAATGTCTGTAATTATGAAAGGACTTATTTACACGTTTATTTAAAGTAAAGGATCAGATTGTCATATTATAATACTTGAGGGACTCATTTACATATACTGTAAAATAAAACTAGAGAGAATTAATATAAGTTATTAACACGAGAGAACTAATAAGTTTTCTACTTAGCCTCCAAAATAATTAATTTAAGTGCAGTAATATACATATCATATAAAATTTTAAATAATATATTTTTATTTAAAAACATATTATTTTATAATTCAAAATTTATAAAAAAAAGTGATAAGTAAGAATTATTTAAAAATTTTATGATATATAAATAATTATTTTAATTAATTATTAAATATAATAGTTATAATAATTCCTCCAAGAATTGAATAAAAATGAATATTTTCTCCTGACTAATAGGTATTTTATAATTTAAATTTCATGAATTTGATTCTATAAATAAATCATAAATTTGAGAGTTTTTTATGTAATGAATTTCAGAGTTTGAATGGTTTTTGAGAGAAAAAAAATTACTAAATACATTTAAATAAAAAATTTAGGTGTTAGGTGCAAATTAAGTATATTAATTTTTTGATGTTATTTGTACATAGAAATATAAAAGATCAATAACTATGAAAGGTGACTTATTTTTTTTCTTATAGTTTAGTGCGAGATTTCAAATAAATTAAGAGATATTTTGGGTTTTCTTATCGAAGATGTCGTAATACTTAATGACATAAGCATTTTATCGAAATTCTTTAATTAAGAAATTGAGCACTAATTATGTTGGCCAACAAAAGTTGCAGCAATTTGAGATTGTTAGATCATAAGTTTAATAGTAATATAATTTTATTCATATAATAATATTAAAATAATTTTTTTATTAAAAAAAACTTAAGGAGCATTTGGTCAAATATTATTTTCGTGCTACATCATGTTATTTAAATAATAATAATTATTTAGCTTAATAATATCTATAAATAATCATCTAAAGAATTATTAAATTATTACTCAAAAAATGACATCTATGACATCAATTAAAATAATAATAAGCTAAAAATATTCTCAAAACATATTGCAATTCTATTTGCATTAGAACCATTTTGGTATGCCATGAAAATTTTAAAATTGCTTTAAGATATATGTACGACAGAAAATAAATTTAATTATTTATATTAGATTATATATAAAATATAAAATAAAGTTAATAATTATATTACAAAAATGACGAAGATGTAAAATAAAATAGATTTTTTGTATTAAAATTTATATAGAATATAATAAAAATTTATTTATTTATTTATTTTATTATTATTTTAATCAAATACTTGTTTTAATTTAAGGCATGCAAAGAAAAAATGGAGAAAAGAAGGGGTTTTAAAGTCTACTTTAGGTTTTCCTATATAGATCATAATAAATGTTAGGGACCAAATGCAATAAATTTTTAGTTCTTCGTTTTTAAGATCACTTCCGTGTCGTGATCTCGCCGATTCCACTTAAGTGAAGGAAATGGGTGCATCGAGCATCCTACCATGGCGGAGACGGACAAGAGAAGGAACAGTTGAAATAAAATTTTCAAAAGAACGAGAAAAATAAAGCTTTTTTACGGAATTTTAGAATGATAAAAATGTTAACTAAGAGATCAAAACATTTTTTTTTAAAAGTAACAGCTAATTACTAAAAAGTCTGTATAATTAACTTTTAATTATACTTTGATTTATAATTTTAAATTTTTTTTGATAAATCTTTACCGTTTACCTAATATTACAAGCAAAATCCTTTCATGCTTTTTTCAAATTTTAAAAAATATATTATTCTTACATATTCTCTCCATTTATGTCGTGCTCTCTAGCCTCTACCTCCATTGCCTCTTTGAGTGTGTTTGTGTGCAAAGAAGGGGGAGAGAGAGTTGGTATAAATTTTAATTTAATTTTTTTTCAAAATAAAATATTTTTTAGATGCTAACTTAATTTAAATTTTTTTATGAAATAATCATAATTTGTAGGTATTTCTATTATTATTACGTAGTTATTAAAATAGGAATAAATAACAGATTTTAAAAATTGAAAACTAAAATATAATTAAGGCCATGTTTGGCGCGATGACTAAATCAGGACCAAAATGATACTAATTTAAAAAACAACAATAATAATAATAAATAAATTTTTTTAATCATTCTACACAAATTCTAATATAAAAATATATTATTTTACTTTACATATTCAATAATTTTCAATAAAAAAAATTAATTTTATTTTACATCCTAGACCAAAATACTCAATTCGAATATTTTGGTATAGGATGTGAAATAAAGTATATATTTTTATTGAAAATTATTGAGTATGTGAAGTAAAATAATATTTTTTTACATTAGAATTTGTGTAGAATGATTAAAAAAAATATTTATTATTATTGTTGTTGTTTTTTAAATTAGTATCATTTTGGTCATGATTTGGTCCTCGGGCCAAACAGGACCTTAGAGTTAAATGTAGAAATATTTTAATAATTAATTCAGCTAGGACATATAAATCGGCTTAGATAGTTTGAATACATAAATCGTTGGCCGATTGAAATTCAAGTTAGAAAAATTAAGTTATTTGATCTTATTCATATACAAAGAGGAAAGAAGGAGACCAAAAAAAATATGACAAAAAATTATAGGGAGTGAACTTAGTTACTTACACTTAGATAAGAATTTATTAATTGATAGAGCGCAATGAAAACAAATGATTCATGTAGTTAATCTCACCTAGTGGGGTTAAGGCTTAGTTGTTGTAGGACAATTGAGATTTAATGAAGCAGCAGTACAATTGTGAAAGTATTCTCTTAGCATAATAAAAAAAAATTACTTAAATATTAGGGAATCCTAGATTTTAATTATATTATTAGAATCTTTTAATAGAATGTGAAAAGTTATAGTATTTAGTCCATATTTGGTTTATGTTCAAATTGGGTAAAATTATTTTTTTTAAAATTAAAATAACTTATATAATTCTCAATATATTAATCAATTTTATTTAATATTTTTCACAATTAATTAATTTTATTTTTAATCATATATATATATATATATCAAAAAAATATTTATATTTTTTTATGAAAAACTTGAAAAAATAGTCATGAATAAAAAAGCTTAGAGATAAATAAATAAGACTAAAAATAAAAAGGGATAATTAACTGTATACCACATTATTTCACTTTATTTATGCGTTACTCATTCATTGTTAGTTAATTACGTTATGTACACTCAAAACATTATAAAACCTTACATACACACACTTAAGTTAAAATTTAGTCAAAATTTATTTGAAAAAAAAGTTGTTAGTAAATCATTAAAATTACATTTTTATCCTTAATAGTACACATTTTTTTCTTCCTCGATGTCACACTAAAACGCTGATCTGTCCTAAAATCAATTCACGTCGCGGATGCTTCCTTCCCTTACCACAACCTAAACATCAAAGTTTTAAGATTTTTATTCAAAATATATTTAAATATTCTTAAAATAATAAGATGAACGGTTCAGATTTTTTGTAACCTAACTATAGTTAGATTATTGAAAAATTATAATTGCTCATTATAATGAAAATAAGTGAAAGTGTGTGTATGTAAGATTTTATAATGTTTTGAGTGTGCATAGCGTAATTAACTAAGAATAGATGAGTAACACATAAATAAAGCGAAATAGTGTGGCATGTAGGTAATTATCCCAAATAAAAATAGATTCACAGAATTATCAGCCAATTAATAAGATATTCAATGCATTAATGCAACTGCAGAAATTCATTCGAATGATGGTACAGTATCTATTTGATAGAAATAAGGCAGAAATTCCCTAAATTAATGCTGGCCAGTTACTTTGATTAAGAGATCTTCATTTAATAATGTCAATGATATATTATGGACTTTCAATTAACAGATCATTTATATTTAAAAAAAAAAACTTTTAGCCATTGACTGCTTCAATATTTTATTATTTTTTCAATAGAATGCTTCAATATTATGTTCTATGTCATTTTTAAAGAAAAGTTCATTTTGAATTTAAACTATAGTTGGTGGGAAGAGTTTTGCTTCTATAATCTGTGTTAGAACCTTCTCTAACACCCCAAGCCGAACAACTCTCTTCGAACAGCAGCCCAAACCGAACAATTTTTCAAGGAGATATCACCAGATCGTACCATCCGTACTACTATGTCAACTTAGCATTTAAGGTGGTATGGAGCTCCGCTGCTTAATCATCCTTTACAGGAATAGGTATCAGATGTCACAGACTATACCTATTATGTCTCCTTCTCTCCAAGCTATAAATAAGGGGAAGGAGGAGAAGCTAGGGTCTCTCTTTCGGGCCGAGCTACCTCTCTCTCCCTCAGGCCGAGCTCTCTCTCTCTCTCTCTCGGGCCAGCTCCCTCTCTCTCTACCTCTCTTTCTTGTACTTATTCAGTCTCCATTTAGAGACCCCCAAACTTTATAAGAGAAGGAATTCAATTAATGGATTTAAATCGCCTAGATGGCTTCGTAGTTTTTCCCCTGGATACTCGGGTTTCCACGTAAAAATTATCGTCTTATTTCATTCTATTTTAATATATTTTCTGCATCAACAATCTGTATTTTATTTGAACAAGTATGTTCCTTTAGGAGGATGCTCACTACGATATTACTCGTGTAAATGAGTTTAATTTGGATGAACTGAAACTAAAACATGTCATAATAGGTGCCCAATAAATCAACTGATCACTTTGAGCGTCGACTAGGAAATCAATTATTGGCCTTAGTAGCACTAGCCACCAAATGGATTGCTAGACTATTATAAAACTTCGTCAAATTTTGAGTAGAATTGAAGCTGTAGAAACCAAAACAATTTGTTCGGTTTAATTCAATTTCAACTAAAATCCAAAAATTGTGCAAAAAATCAAATAATAGAGAAAAATTAATTAGTAGATTAAATTAGCCGACAGATTGAAAATTATAAAATAATTCAGCTTTTCTTATCTTGTTTTATTTTGTTCAAACCTTGGCGTTTAGGCCTTAGCTTTTTCATCAGTTTGATAAACTTTCACCTTAGCGTCTCTCGGATTTTTATTGATGTACTCCCTTTTTTTCTTATCATTATTTATATTGAAAAACAATAAGTGATAATATGGTTGTTAAAAACATGTTAATTTGACAAAAAGCTCCATCAAAAGAGTCACTGAGACGAACTACTCGACGACACCGACAATTGTGATGTAACCACCTCACCTATCAAGTTCCCAAAGCTTGTTTTAGTAGCTAGAGGTTAAGACTTTAAATTGTCCATAGCCATAACTATCCTCCTCACTATTGGACCCCTACATTTTCATTGAAAAGTGTAGTCATTTCTTTGCTGTCAGCCGCAATATCTTAGGTGGGCCTAGTTCGAAGCAAGGTTTTCAAAACCGGACCAAAGATCGAACCGGTCAATCGACCGGTTCATGGTTTTATCGGTTCAACCGGTTGAACCAACCGGATGACTTAATAATTACATCATAATTAAATATAAATTTTCTAAATGTGAGACTAATTTTTAAAATATGATAAAAAAAATTTTGAAAAAAAATAATACAACTAATTTAAAAAATTTACTATCACAAAAAATGTATAAAAAATTAAAAAAATAAAACAAAATGAATACAACTATTTGTTTTGCCAATTTGTCATTTAAAATACTCTCTTTTATAACAATTCGAAATAAATTCATGAAAAAATTAATAAATCAGTTAAACATCCATTATATAAAAATTTATTATTAAAAATATAATATTAATATTAAAATACTAATGCTCAAATATCAATGTATAAAAATAAAATAAGAAACTCAAATAATAATTCCGGTTTGACCGGTTTGTTCGGTTTGGCGGTTGGACCGGTTCAACCCGGTTCAACCCGATTTTTACCGGTCCAAGCCGGTTTTTAGCTGATTTCGGTTCTAATGTTGAACCAGATCGGACCTTGGGCCGGTTCCCAGTTAAACCGGTCGAACCGCCCGGTCCGGTCCGGTTTTGAAAACCCTGGTTCGAAGTGTTGATGTCATAAATTTTTCGAGATGAAATTTCTATCTTTTTTCTTGAGAGGATGGAAAGTTTACGCTTCTTTTCTTTTCTCTGTCATTAACATCGAACCCATCTATTCACCTTTCCTATTAGCCCTCTCAATGTACTTTCACATCGACAATAATTATGATTATATTTTTTTACGATTTGTAGAGATATGTTACTAAAAATCTCTTTGACAAAGAAAATGCTGTTTTTTTGTTTTTTTTATTTGATAAACTCCTATGAAATCATTGCAGCGAAGGCTGCATAATTGGATCGAGTTTTTACATAGAAGACATAAAATTTATACGAAATTATGCATTTTATCATCAATTCGTAAATATTACCACTATCACACCATATTCATTTAAATTTTATGCATTTCACATATTTCACATATTTCATATACTTTATAATATTATATATAAATTAAAATACATAAATTTATTAATATTTAGATTCTAATATATATTTTTATTTTTTACTGTAAACACATCAATTTTCTTACTTCAATTAAAAATTATAGTCATGTGGATTTAAATTCAGCACCCTAATTGGAAATTTTAAATAGGATAAATAAATTAAAATACATAAATTCATAAATATTTAAATTATTATTTATATAAATTAATTTATTTATAGTATTTAATTAATATATTAATAATATAATTAAAATCAAGACCAATTTTGAAACGTGAAATTCACCATCAAAGAATATGGTGTGAAATATATGAAATACGTAAAATTTAAAAAAATATGATGTGATAGTGATAATATTTATAAATTGACGGTGAAATGTGTAGTTTTTTTTTTTAAATTTTAAATATATATTTTTTCGGTAAAAAATTTAAATATATATATATATTTATTTCAGCTCCCCAGAGCACACGTTTCTTTTTTTTTATTATTTAAAAATCCCAGAGCACACGTTTTTAAATACGCCCAAACGCCCTTCGTTCTATTCCGACTTCCACTCTCTGGGAAAAATATCTGAAAACAATAATTATTAAACAAAAAGAAAAAGAGTGGTTCAACTTTAGAGGAGGCTTACAGATGGCGCAGAATCTGGCGAAACCGACGGCCGAGATGCACCCGTTGCGGTTCGTGATCGAGCGCGATGAGGCCGACGTGATGCGCCGGGAGATGGGCCTCGCCGCCGTGACCGACCTCCTGCCGGCTCTTGTGCCGGCGGCGCAACGGATGGCTCGGCCCTCGATATCGGGATACCACGTCGGCGCCTGCGCCCTTGGCGCCTCCGGCCGGATTTACCTCGGCGTCAACGTTGAGTTCCCCGGCGTCCCCCTCCACCACACGATCCACGCTGAGCAGTTCGTCGTGACTAACGCAGCCATCCACGGCGAGCGAGCGATCTGCTTCTTGGCCGTCTCTGACTTCCCCTGCGGCCACTGCCGCCAGTTCCTGCAGGAGATCCGATCCGCATCCCAGATCCAAATCCTCATCACTGGCGGCGACTTTTCGGCCGCCGACAAGTACCGCCCTCTCTACTACTTCCTTCCCCATCCATTCGGCCCTTCAGATCTGCTCAACAAAGACGTTCCCCTCCTCCTGGAGCCTCATCGGAACGATCTAATCGACGAGGAGGATGAAATTGGGGGAGGGGTGGAGAAACGAGAGATTTGCGTTAACGGATTGGGGATAATGGAGGAGGAGCTGAGGGCGGCGGCAGTGAAGGCTGCTATGGCCGCTCACGCGCCGTACAGCGGCTGCGCATCGGGATTTGCGTTGGCCGGCTGTGACGGGAAGGTGTACTCGGGTTCGTACATCGAATCGGCGGCTTACAACCCCAGCGTGGGGCCTCTGCAGGCCGCGGTGGTCGCGTACCTCGCCGCCGGCGCCAGTGGGGGAGGAGGAGTTGGAGAGGGAATAGTGGCCGCGGTGCTGGCGGAGAGGGAGGGAGCGGCGGTTTCACAAGAGGCGACAGCGAGGACCTTACTCGCTGCCATAGCTCCAAAGGTCCGCCTGAGCGTTTACCCGTTGAGGAGCTCCGCCGGCACGGTGTAGCTCCGGCATCCTGGGCCAGGACGTGATGATTGATGAAGATGGATTGGGAGATGAAAATAAAGATAATTACATTTGTAGAACAAAGTGATTTTTTTTAAAAATCATTTCCCATTGATTTTCTTTTTTGATAAAATTTGCCATAGATTTTAATTTGGGCTTCAAATTATAATTTTGATGCAATAAATATTTCAATTATCTAAAGAAAAATAGATAATGACTTAAAATTTAGATTTTAAAAATTAATTTCTTTTTTAAGTCTACCTCCTATACATAAATTCCTCAAAAAATTAATTTATGAAGATCAAACAAAGTTAAAAATATCTAAATTGCAATATTCACCATAGAGTATAATTATATTTCACTAACATTAGAAATTATAAATGGCCAATTTGTTTTATTGCGTAAGGAAAAATGTTTTTGAATTGGAAAATTTTAATTTACTTTCTGTTTGACTCAAAATAAAATTATTGCTTCTTCGAATATTATATAAATATAAAATAATATTTTATGTACTAAAAGTTAAACAATATTTGATAAAAAATAGTTTTATATTTAAATTTATATTAGATATGAGATATAAAATGAAATGAGTTCTCGTATTGAAACTTGAAAAGGATGAAATATGCTTTTATATCACATCAAAAATAGACTCCGTGACTTCCAAATTAGGCAAACTGGTCTCCGTAACTTGAAAAATAGTATAACTATGTTTTTTACTCATTAAATTCATTAGTAAAATAACATTTTTGTTTTTCTTTTTATTTTCTTTTTCTGCTCTCTCTCCTTTCTCTTTCTTTCTTCAATATTATTGCTCTTACATAATACACAAATAGAAAAATAAGAGAGCAGAAAAGGATACAGAAATAGAGCAAAAATATCATTTTACTTGTAAATTTAATGACTAAATGGTTTATTTATATTATTTTTCAATTTAAAAAAAATCACTTTTAGTAGGATTCAAGATGACCAACATAATTTAGAATAACCTATTTATTATACACTATATTTAAATTTAAGGTGCATTTACATATATAATATATATTCTTGATTCGTTTTAATTATATTTTAAATTTTAAATTTTTTATTTTATAATTCTGCTTCTTAAATATTTTAAAAATAAAAATAATTAGTTTTTAAATAATTATAGTTAATGAAATTTTTTAAAAAAAATTAATATATTGTTTTAAAAAAAATTTAAAATTTGAGTTTAAATTGTAAGATAAAAGAATAAAATGTTTAATATATTATTCATAATTAACAAAGTTTTTATGAAAATTAATTAATATGTCATCGAAGGAATTGGATGTAAATTTCCCTTTAAGGCAATGAGGGGTCGCGTGTTTCTCACCTCATGCGGATAGCTTCAGACCACTGCCCCCTTTTATTATCCCTTGCTTCCATTCAGTTTAAACCGCAAGGGGCTGTCCTAAAATTTGAAGATGTTTGGTTATCTTATGATTCGGCTCGAGCGGTTGTCTCTCAAGCCTGGCTCCGCCCATCTAAAGGTTCCCCAGCCTCTAGGCTGAACCACAAATGTGCGCGTACCCTACGCGCTCTCAAGCTATGGAGCAAAGAAGTTGTTGGTGATCTTTCTACTCAGGTTAGCCAGCTTGAACAGCAAATCACTGCTCTACAAAATTTAGACATTCAACAATAGGGGATTTCGGTTGAGCAACATAAAACCTTACTTCAACTTATTGTTACCTACAATTCCTGCCTAACCCGACTTGAGCTATGGTGGTCTCAACGTGCAAAAGTCCGTTGGATTGCTGAGGGAGATCGCAACACATCTTTTTTTCACCGAATGGTTACTCAACGTAAGAAGAGGAACCACATTTCCTACCTACTGGATGACAAGCTGCAGAAAGTGGAGACGGATCAAGCTATGATGTCGCTCCTTTATCATCATTTTGTCTTTAAATGGCAACCTGTTTTGGCTCAAGGCTGCTCTACTCCATTCCCAGCACCTCGTGCCCTTATTTCCTCTGCGCAAAGTTCATCTCTTATTAAGCCGGTTTCTCTTGAAGAAATTTATGTTGCAGCTCATTCCCTTGCATCTAATCGGGCACCAGGTATTGATGGCATAACGGGTTACTTTGTTAAAGGATTTTGATCTATTACTCACATTGATTTCTGCGTGGCTATTTCCAAATTCTTTGAGACGGGTATCATGCCACTCCGATGGAAGGATACTCTTGTTGTTTTGTTGCCAAAGGTTCAAAATGCTCATTATCCCCACCATTTTCGGCCAATTAGTCTGTGCACTACTGCCTATAAAATTATTGCAAAAATTCTAGTTAATCGGATGAAAGAGATCCTCGGACCCCTCATTGCCAAGGAGCAAGCAGCCTTTGTTCCTAACCGCAATATTGCTGATAATTGTATTCTTGCACAAGAAGTTATGCATCGGTTTCGTACCTCTGCTTCTACTTCTGGTTTATTGGCCCTGAAAATTGACATGGAGCAGGCTTATGATCGTATGCGTTGGGATTTCCTAGTCTCAATGCTTCAACATTTCAATTTTCCTACGGCTTGAATTAATTGGATTATTGCTTGCATTTCTGGTCCACGTTTTGCATTTATGTTTAATGGACATAGATCACCGTGGATCAAGGCTACTTGTGGCTTTCGTCAAGGCTGTCCACTCTCTCCTTATATGTTTATTTTATGCTCGGAGCTGCTATCCTTACGTATTCAGGAAGCTATGACTGTCCATGCTCTTCATGGCATTCAACTCTCTTCCAATGGCCCTTTTCTCACCCACTTACTGTATGCTGATGATATACTTATCTTTACACTTGCTTCTCACAAGGCTGCCATGGTCATCAAGCATACTTTGCTTTCATATTGTGAAGTTTCTGGCCAGCAAATAAATCGTGCCAAGTCATCCATTATGTTCAGCCAGAAAACGAGGAGTTCCCACAGGCGTATGCTTGTCAATAAATTGGGCTTTCATCAGCTACGTCTTGGTAAGTATTTGGGCATACCCCTTGCTTTTTTGCAGGCCTGCCAAGGCTGATTTCAAGGCCTTCTTTCTAAGGTTCGTTCCTGAGAAAAATAATTAAAAGAGAAGAATCACAAAAAGATCAGTGGTGCTGCGCACCAACGCTGGGGTTTGTTTTCTTATTGTAAGTGATGCAAATACGAAAAAGAAAATAATATTTTCTTTTGATCAACATCAAGCACCACCTGAGAGTTTCTTTGCTGTAGGACATGTCTTGTTTCAAAATTCATCTAATGTAATCCGCTTAGGGTGTTCGGCTTCCTATCTTTTGCTGGGGCGGCCTTAAACTCTGATTAACAGTGTTTTATTTTTTACACTTCTCTCGTGTTACTCTATCGTCGCACACTTGTGCCACATTCTTGTCTTTTCGGCATATTGAGATAGATTTTACGTCATTTTGTTCTTTGGGTTGGTAGCGTCCTCTCAACATAGGCTTCATTCATGTTATTGGGGACACACGGTGCTGCGAGACGAAAATTGTGCTGGTGGTTTGAGGAAGTCAGTGCACATCTTCCTCACCTTGGCGTAAGGTTTTGTTAGTGAAACTATGCGAGTGCAATACTACAACGCAGAACGAATCAATCATTCATGGATTTCTCTTAGTTTTCCGCCAACGATGCACTAAGTAAAATGGGGCGCAACAAGTAATTAGGCCCAGTAGACTCTGCTTTACCATTATTCTCACGGGTACTAAAGAAGGGAGAGAAATATCTCAAATTGGCGTCTTATTATGTCAATAAAGTGATCTGAAGTTTCTAGATAACATGAAAGATGAAAATTGCGCTTCGTGGGTCGCGTGCATCGATCCTGCGCGTGACCTTCACTGACCCGTGGATCAGCACCATTCCTCTCAATCGTTGGCCAACCTTCATTAATGTTCTATTGGATTTACCTCCCCAGGTTTCAGATTTCTTCCACAATGACCAGTGGAATGAGCGTACACTCCTGCAGCATTTTGGTGCCCCACTTGTTCAGTGGATTGTTCGCCTACTGCGCCTCCCAACTTCCACCCCTAATTCCTGGGTATGGCAAACTACGGAAACTCTACGCATCCCTACCTCCAAGGTGTATAATGAGTTATTTTCATCTTCGCACTCCTCTATTACTTGGATTTGAAAACTGCGTTGCCAACCCAGGTATTAAACCTTCTTATGGCGCTTGTATTTTGATTCCCTCCCAACCTTTGCTTGGCTTAATTCCAGAAGGCTCTCGGTGATCACAGACTGTCCTTGGGGTTTTGCTATCCGTGAGGACATTGATCATACTTTTTGTAATTGCCCCTTTGCGAAAAATGTATTTGCATACCTTGGTCACATCTCCAGGTCTCTCTCCCCACTATCTTCGGCGTTTGATTCAGCATCTATGCCATCAATTACTCAACACTTGCTTCGGTATATGGCTACATCTCTTAAGCGTAACCGCAATTGTCTCATTACGCATTGCCTGGCTGCAGCCCTTTACTTAATCTGGCAAGCACGGAACAACAAAGTCCATGGCCAGCCTTTTCAGTCTCCTCGCGTCATTGCACTTCAATCTCTTTCACAGCACACCACGGTTAATTTTCCAAACTCTGAGAACTGGGATTCCACCAGCCTTTCCGACTGCTTTCACCCCACTTCATCTTGGAATCCCCCACCTCAGCATTGGTTGAAAATTAACTTTAATGGTGTTGTCCGACAAGGGATTGCGGCTGTTGGAGCTATCATTCGGAATTCTGAAGGTCAGTTCCTGGGTGCTAAATGCTCTTATTTATCTACACAGGCTACTGATATTGCAGTAGCTACATGCTGCTCTCGTTGCTGTGGAGTTAGCCAAATCGTGGATTGGCAGAGTTCAAGGAGTATGGCTTGAAGGCGATTCCCAAAGGATTGCTCTACAGCTTCAAGAAGCCCTCTATAGCATGCAACAGCCCTCCCTAGCGAAACTTTCGGATGCTATTCACATTTTGCTCTCTTTTTAATTTTGTAAAATATCTCATGTATACAGGCAAGCCAATATGGCCGCCGACTATATCGCTTCCTTTGCTCTTTCCTCAAATGTTAGTTGGGAGTGGAATACGTCACTCCCTTTTGATTTTTGTGCAATCCTTTTTAAGGATTGTTTGTCCAGTATTTGATACTTTATTTTTATCTACGGCCGACCTTCAAAAAACAAAAAAAAAAAGGAATACGAAAGCCGTCGTGTCGTCCTCTCCCGACTGAAAAATGTCGACCATCTTCATCGCCGTGCAATGCATCCAATGTTCAACAATGCAGGTTGTAATCTCTCATTCCCTTCTCTCGTCCCTTCCTCCTTATCAAGCTCTCCTCACTGTACCTGCTGGGCCAGGTAAAGCAGCAGAAGAAGAGCAGCAACAAGTGGGTGTGCGCGGTCTGCAACCAGCGGCAGTCATTTCGGAGAATCCACGCCCGCGGCTACCTCGCCCGCGACCTCCGCAAGTTCGTCCAGGAGTTCAATTTATCGAGGAGTGTGCAGGAAGCCAGCCACAATGCTTCCGTTACCGGCCGATCTGACGAATTCCTCGTCGGATCGGAGATCGGAGACTCTTCTTCCTGCGGAGGAATTGCTTGTTGGCTGGGGAAGCGAAGGATGGACTGGTCAGAGTATTTGGATCCGAAAGAGGATGATCATCGCGCCGATGCTGGAGAAGGTCTGGATATCGGCCATTTTCAGTTTCTGGTTCCGCAATTTGGATTATTCTTTCAGTTGTCTTTTTTTCCTTCTAATTTCTTACGGCAAATGCTCCAAATCCTGCTAGTTGAAGTTTCCGAGTCTCCTTTTTTTTTGTTTCTTTCGAAAACTTGCTAAGAAAGAAGTTGAGCAATCTAGCCAGGATCTGACGACGTAACTGCCTCAGAGAACATTTTGAACAGCGTTGCAAATACCCTCAACGAAGACGGCACTGCAGCAGGTTGCTGTTGGGGTATTCTTATGAGGAGATACAGTAAAGTGAGAAGGCTTGTTGTAGAAAGTTTCTCGAAAATGTCATTCTCAAAATCAATTTGTTTAAGAAGGAATTTGTCATCCATGGTTATCGAAGAAAGATGTTCTCGAATAAATTACCTTGATGAAGAAAATCTCGAATCAAGGATTGGACCCGTGGATGGAGTTGTCAATAAAGAAATCCCATGAACAAGGACAGGTGATCCTCGAATGAGGAAGGCATCAAAGGCAATGATCTTCGAGGAGATATTCATTAATTCATATATCCATAAACCCATAAAGTCCAGTTTGTCTGTTCTTGAGTGGAGTATTCTTTGACATTATTGGCCCCATATTCTAGAAGATTTAGAGAATTATCAAACGGTTGTGGAGGAGTGGCCATGCCAGTCTCCTACTAGCCCGTTTTGAGGGAGTCATGTCGAGACTAACGTGCAATATATTCTCCACATCAAAAGCCATTTTCCTACTCTGTTGCTATAAAAGGAGGACAACATGAAGGGAGATGTTACTACTGTGAGGATCACGATGTGAGGGCATTTTGGAGTAGCAATTTAGAGGAAGTTCAGCTTCTTGAGCATTCAAGAGAAGAGAAAAGAACAAAAAATATGATTAATTCTCCTTTGTTACTTGCTCAGGACTAGATAACCCTAAATGAAGACTCTCGTAATCCTTTGGCAAGTCACCGAAGAAGTACTCACAAAAATATCCTAAGCTCATTTAATTGCATGGCTCGTGACAACTACGACATGCTAAAATTCTGTGTATCCCTTTTATTTTAAGTTGCATAAGGTCCTTTGAGAAGGGTGTTTACGTAGTTTTCCTTTCTTAAATATCTAAAATCGAAAGTTTGTTTTTTGTCTTTGAAGTCGTGTCTTCGAAAACTTCATTTCTTCAACAAGTTCAAAGTTTTCTATTCTTGAAACTAGGGGTGTAACTCGGTCGGTTCGGATTGGTTCTAAGTAAATCTTGGAGCCGAGCCAACAAAGGTCGGTTCCACTATTTTGGGAACTAGAACCGAACCGAATAAATTCAGTTCTGGTCCAGTTCGAATTTGGTTCTTACTCTTATTTAACAACAAATTAAGAGGTAGTTCTATAATTCATATTATATTGAAAGGAATTTAAATACTATGAGTTACAACTATCATTATGATGTAAATTCAATAAAATTTGAATGAAATTTTTATCATGTATTTATTTTGAAAAACAAATATGTTTAATAATGATAGAAATATAATAAAATTAATAAATTATAAAAAATATATTTTTTCAATGAAAGATATATTATTTAACTAAAGTATTACAGTGTAATATAGGTCATAAAAATATAATAACAATACTAATAAAAGAAAATAAACTTTAAATTTAGTATTAATTAATATAAATAAAATAAAATATTTAATTTTTTATAATATTGTAGATTTATTGTATGGTAATGAAATGAAAAATTCAATTTATATATGACCAGATTAATAAATTTAATAGTTACTAATTATTAAATTATTATTAATAAAACAAAATTCAAAACAAAAAGCGCAAGCTGCATTTGAATGTGGTTGAATGAAGGAGTGTTCCATTCAGTACAGGGAGAGGTGACAACCCATGCTCTGTGGAAGAAGCTAGAAAGCTTGTATAAGCAGAAAGCATGCTATAAGACTTTCCTAATCAAATAGCTAGTGAACCTAAAGCTTCAGAAAGGAGCCTTTATTTTTGACCACCAAAATGAGATGCAGACTGTCACCAAATAACGCATTGCAATGGAGATGGCACAATTTGATGACAAACTACAAGACTTCTAAGTTCATTGCTGGAGAGTTGAGAAGGTATTGTGGTCTCACTCAGCAGCTCGATATCGAATGGTAATCTCTTCACGAAACTTGTCACCTTGATCTATTGAATAAGAAAACACGATGGAAATTGCATGGATCTTTAAGCAATGAGGCTATGATGATCAAATGAAGAGAGAGAAGTTAGAATTGAGGGAAGTCTCTTGGCAACTCTTGAGGAAATGCTAAGGTACAAGGGTGTATGAAGCGATGAGTTTAGTATAAATTGTAGAACCCGAAGAGAGAAAATTAGTCAAAGCAAAGACACGTTCTTCTTTGAAGACTAGACCCATGGGAAGTCAAAGTTGGCCTTAATGATAATCCTAAAGCAAAAGAACACATCATAGCTGAAGAAGAAGAAGACGAACAAGACGAAGTCAAGGATGGCTCTTGAAAAGTGTCATAGCCATTGATAGCGAAGTCAAAGATGACTTTAATGATAATCCTAAAGCAAAAGAACATGTCATAGCTGAAGAAGAAGAAGAAGAAGAAGAAGAAGAAGAAGACGAACAAGCCAAAGCCAAGGATGTATTCGTGGATGTGTTTTCTACAATGCCCTAAGATGAAACCAAGGTCTCCAAAAGCATGATGTCCTTTGAAGAGGTATCCCACAAAAGAGTATATAACCTTAACCCTTGGAACCAAAGAAGTCAAAAAGGCATTATCTGGCAAGGATGTTGATAAATTGCATAGAACTAGGACATAAATACTCTCCAAAAGAATGAATTTTGCAAGTTGGTCACGTTATCATAATGACAAAAAAAGCTTAAGAACAAGTGGGCTTTCAAGTTGAAGATTGAGAACTCATGATCGAGGTACAAAGCCAAGCTGATCATGGAAGGCTTTAAAGATAAGTTGGGTATTGATTTCAAGGAGATCCTCTAACTAGTGGTGAAGTTGGAATTGATCTACACCATCCTCCATCTAGCTTCAAGCCTTGAATTGGAAGTCTAATAGCTAAAAGTTAGGACAACTTTTCTTTATGGCACTTTTATGACTTGAAGCAAGCTCCTTTGACATGGTACAAAACTTTTGAGTTACTCATGGTCGAACAAGAGTACTAGTGAATTGCCTCATATCATTGTATCTACATTAAGCACAATGGAGGTGAGCACTTTGTCGACGACATGCTAGCTTCAGAAGGAATGTCAACCAAATTAAGCAGCTAAAGGTTGAACTCAACAGTGTATTAGACATGAATGACTCGGGTCTAGTGAAATAAATATTGGGCATGAAGATTCAGACAAATTAGAGAAAAAGAAGCTTTTGTTGTCATCAGAGTCTTACATGAGAAGATCTTTGAAGATTTAAACATGGACAAGATAAAGCCAATTGCCACCATTCCAGGGAGTAATTTTCTACTGCCACCAAATAATTGCCCTTCTATAGATAAGGAGAAGGAGGTGATTTCAAGATTTCCTTCTTGTTGGCATTAGGAAGTATGATGTATTCCATAGTTTGTATAAGGCTTGTCGGAGTCGTTAGAAGGTTTCTTTTCCTTTTAGAGAAGAACTGGACGAAGACATACTCAAGGAAGTCCACTTCCAGATATCTAGTCACCACTGGAGGGGGAGCTATTTCGTGGTAGTCAAACACACCTTTTTTGACAACCAATGCTTTGCTAATAGAAGCAATAAAGGGTGTTTAAGTGTTCTTGTGAATGAGAAGGCTACTTGAAGAACTAAGGCACTGCCAAGTCTATTATCCTCTACATTGTGATAGTGAAATTGCAATCCACTTAGCAAATAATCTGAGTTCCATTCAAAATCAAAGCACAAAGAGGTTTGCTATCAATGAAGAAGGTACGTGCTTGAAAAGAAAAAACCTTGCTGTTAAAAAATATACATACCAATGAGAATTCATTGTCATGATGATGAAATCAAAAATAGAATCAAAACACCAAATTTCCACGGCCAAAGTAGACTTGGAGTTCCTCTCATAAGTCAGAAGAGAGTTGTTGTGGTAGCCCTCCTTATGAAGAGGAAGATGAGAATCAATAAGGCTTGTCATAGAAGTCTTCTCGAAAAAGCAGCATTAGAGGAAGATTTTTTTGATGAAGATATACATCGTCAATGAAGAATTGTTGTTGAAGAAATGTGTTCTTAACAAGGCAAGCATATCATAGGAAGTTCCTCAATGAAAACAATCCTCAACTAAGGATTGGACCCAGGGTAGAGAGAGATGTTGCTCCTACTTTTAGGATCATAAATGGTGTGAGTGCATATTGGAGAGCTATTGATAGCAGTAAAGTCTAGTGGTAAGATCAAAAATCTTCGCAAAAATCCAGGGAAATTTCAACCTCTTAAAGCCTTCGATAGAAGAATGAAATAGAGAAGATACATTTTTTGCTACCCAACTAGGAGTTTTTTTATGGTAATTATCTAACTAGGACTTAGTGGCTCTAGGTGATGACTTTTGTAATCCTTCAGTGAGTCATCGGAGAAGAGCCCCTAAAGATATTCTAAGCTTAACTAGTTGCCTATTTCATAGCACCCTTGGGTGTTAAGTTCGCATGTTAAAATCCTATGTATCCATTGTATTTCAAGTTGTACTAGATCTTGTAAGAAGAGTGTTTCTTTCTCATTTATCTGAAATCGAAAATCTATTTTTCATATTTGATGTGGTATTCTCGAAAGTTTATATTTTCTTTGATAGGCCGTCAAGAATAGTGATTATCATTGCCAAGGCAAATAGTAATTATGTTCTCAAAATTTTGATTTGTCACTTTGTTCAAGTTAAAATGTTGAATGTGGAATTAGTTTTTTGAAACTTGTAATGTGGAATTAGTTGCAGGAGCAACTGTAGCTAAAGGGATTGGAGGCAGTGGCACTGTTGTTGAGCAAGGATTGTCAAAGTGGAGAAAGTACCTAGAAGACGAAGACAGAGGTGATGGGGATAATCCTTTCAAACAAGAAAAGAGTCATTTATTTCTTTCGGTAGGAGACAATAAAGTGGAAGATGAAGTGCATCCAGATTTTCAGTGATCTTTTCTATTTTCTATGATTGCTGGAAGTTATTCTAATGTTTTGTTAGTTATACTTCGATTGTAGAAGTTATGCTAATTCTATAATTATAAGATTAAACTAATGAGTGTCCTTTGGAAATAAATTTAGAAATATTTTTGTTCACTAAGATATTCAGTAGATTTAGTTGCCACACTTGTTGGCCACTTTGCATAGATTTTCTCAAAGAAAGGTTGAGAGTGACACTTGCTAAGGATAAAATGTGGTAGGACATTTATGATGATTTGGTCATGTTCATCATTTTTTAAGGTGATTAAATGATGTTGTTAATAGGGTGAGAATTGGTCAAAAAGTTTTTCAAACCATTTACTCTAACTAAACTAACCCTTGGAGTCGATCCTCAGTTTCCCCTTTAATAATTTTCCTATAAATGTTCACTGTTTTCCTTGCTATTTCATGATATTTGCTTCTATCATTTTTGAACTGCTTCATTTCTATGTTGTTTCCTTTGCTAATTCTCTCTATACATGCTTCACATTGATTTAGTTTCTGTTCATGTTGTTTCATGACTCCTAACAAGTTTCTTTTCACTTCATGTTGATGAGTGGAATGAACTCTATGATCTTACTCAATTATTGGTTGCATGCATAAGAGTTCAGAGATCTTTATGCACCAACATAATTAAGCTGTAAGATTTTCTATTAATCCCAGTGAATATGCAAACTACTAGCATAATTGTAGTTAGCCACCTAAAATCCTCAAATTGCATGTTATTGGGTGTTTGCATGATTTTAATAAGAGTAGCATGCTTGGAATTGACCGTTAGCCAGAATTTTTGTTCCTTTCTGTTGTCTTGATCACTTTGATTAAAGGTACCTTGAGTCATAAAACCCAGAGCAAAATTTTATCGGCAGACAAATCACACCACCGACTAAGAACAGCCATGCACCACCACCCAAGAAGATAGAGGAGCTTGAACAGTAGATTGAATAGGACTCATTGGGAATGAACTCCAAGATTCTTGAGAGTGCAAACCTTACTGCCAATTCTGGGAAGCTAAAATTTGATTTCACATGAGGTTTTAGCCTACTTTTGCTCTGGTTATCTTGTAACAAATGAAGCATGCGCCGCCAACATTTCTGGCTTCTGACATGTGTCTCTCGCCTCTGTTGGATAGGTCTGCACTTTCTGGCATCTTGGCGTCTGGTTTCAACACCGGCAGCAAGGAGCCCTTTGTGATGCACCTCTTCCGGACATCTCTGGCAGAAGTTTCCCTTTTGGCAGCGTTCTGTTTGTATCCAACAGAAATAAACTCATCCCTGACAGTATTAACTCTTTTTCTGCAAAATTCTGGCAAACATGTTCTTATTTTCTTGATCTCTGCTGTAGCCCAAGTCTATGGTGAGTAGCAAAAAGAAGTGAGTGGTGAAATTCTCGGCGGCAACCTGCCTCTTATTCTCCTTCAGCTCCAGTGGATCAAAGTGGATGGTGATTTGCAGTGATCCTTCATTCTGGTAGCCTGTTGTGCTTCGGCTGTAATCTTTATTCATTGCCAATTCCAGTTTACTGGATTCTGTTTTCCCTTGTCTTGCAGAGTTATTTGGTCTGGATTTTTTTTCCAGACTAGCTTTTCTCGAGCATTTTCATGGATCCTCACTTTTTCGATCTTACTGGAGCTTTCCTTCCCTCTCTAAATCAGTTATTTGGTAAGCCCAAAGAATTCTTTTACCCATTAATCTTTTAGAAGAGAAGTGCTCCTAGGCTTCCACTCTAAAGGAAGCTGCATTTGATAATGGTCTTCTCTACTGTAAACCAAATTTTTCTCAGGTCATCATTGTAGATTTAGAATTTCAAAAGGTTTTATCTCTTGGGAGAGAATTCCTTGGTTGGCTTCTTTTATGTGGGAGAAATTTTCCTTCCATAACCTTAAATTTGAATAGGTTGATTACCGATATCCAAAATTTTGGATGCACTTATTAACTTTTTTTTTCTCTTATGAGATCTGGAATTTTGCTATGATCATAAAATATCTTAGATTTGGTTGCATGGAGTTTGGAGGTGGTATCTTGTGAAGAATTATTATTGATATCACTTTTTGCTTTGGATGTTGCGCAGTTTTACCCTAAAAGGCGCATCTATTATTTGAGATCACGTTATTTACTTATACAGTTCAGGATCTCCCTTCATTTCTGATGTGGGATGATTCATTTCTGTGCCCTTTTCACCACTCATTATTTAGCCTAGAAGCCTGCCAGGAGTCGCACTTTGTCTTAATGAGTCCTTTCTCTTAAAACATCACTTGGAGATCACTTCATGCCCTCTTCGGCCACGAGCATCATAGGCCCACTAGCTTATGCTGGGTTCGTCCTCAAACTACATCGTACCGTGGGAGATAAGCTCTGATATTATATTATAACATCCCGTGATCTCAATGTTGAAGTATTGTCCGCTTTGACTTTAGAAAAACTGCGTAATTTGAGTACTTCTCAGGAGGTCATCAATATTCAAAATTTTGGATGCACTTTTTAACTTTTTTTTTCTCTTATAAGATTTAGTATTTTGGGATGATCATAAAATATATCAGATTTGGAGTTTGGAGGTAGTATCTTGTGAAGAATTATTATTGATATCATTTTTTTTTCTTTGGATGTTGTGCTTTCATGTACCTCAATCTTGATAGTTAAGAAGTTTCTCCATTTGTCTTTTGTTTTTTTTTTTTTTTTTGCTAGAGTATGATAAAAATAAATAATTTATGTAGCTAATTTTATTTAGTGAGATAAATAATTAGTTCTTATTGTGTACGTTAAATTGTTATTTTATTAAATAAAATGTATCATTATATGTTATTAGCAATATCTTTTAAAAAATTCATAAATTATAAAATATGAGGGAAAAAAAAAGATGGTTTCAGTCGAATAAAAATATTATATCATTCAGATTCTTAAGATAAATTCTGTGTCTATATAGATTTATAAAATAAAAATATTTGAATTTCTCTCATACAATTTTATTTTTATGTAGATTTATTTTAATAAATTCGGTTAAATTTAAATATTTTTTATTTTTAAAAATTAAAAATATATAATATGTAATGTCAAATGTATTTAATTATTTTTAATTGTTATTCTAATATTAATTTTATTTTTTATATTTATATTTTAATTTACAATAATAACTTTTGAATATTTAGATACATATTTTAAATATTTTAAAAAATAATTTAATGATCAAATATAATTTAATCTGTCAAAAAAACTAAAAATTAATTGAGCAGAAATATGACATATTTTTATGTTTATAGATTTATACAAAATTGAAGGTTTACGTCAAAAGCTTAGAAGATAATTTTTTATTTTTTAAATGATGTTAGTATTACTTCTATGATTTTCTCCAAACAGAATTTCTCCATAAATTTAAAATTATCAAAAATTTCAAAAATAAAAATTCTATAAATATATTTAAAATAATGGATCTTTGGGGTACAGATGTAATTTTTTTTAAAATATTGAATATTTTATTAAAAATAAATTATTTAAAAATTTTCTCTTTAAAACTGAAAACCCTATAAATTTGTACATTTTGCTAACAAGAAATTAATTTTAAAAGGTAAAGCTGAAGTCTTACTGAAAAATGTTATTAATTAGAGAGATGAATTGAATGAATTTTAAAAAGAATATAATTTTAAAATACCAAAAATTGTAAGCATTAAGGTAATTTTTTTTAAAAATATCCTCATTTTTTCGAAGTTTTAAAATTTAATGATCATGTGCTTTAATAATAAAATTTAATTTAATAATTTAAAATTTTAATTTGATGTCTAAAATTAGTGGATCTCCTATTCAAATTTATATTACTATAATTTTCAATTGAGATAAAGATAATTGATATTTTTTTAGTGTAAATTAATAATATAAAAAATTTCTCTTTTTTCAAAAAATTAATACTATTATGCTATTAAAAAAACTTTAAGACAACGTGTAAGAATCAGGAGATATTGTAAAAATTTTGAAAAAAAAATAGGGATAATTAACTGCATGCCACACCATTTCACTTTATTTATGCGTTACCCATCCATTCTTAGTTAAATACGTTATGCACACTCAAAACATTATAAAATCTTACATACACACACTTAAGTTAAAATTTAGTCAAAATCTATTTGAAAAAAAATATATCGTTAGTAAATCATTAAAATTATATTTTTACTCTTAATAGTACATATTTATTTTCTTCCTCGATGTCACACTAAAGCGCTGATCTGTCCTAAAATTAATTCACGTCATGGATGTTTTCTTCCCTTGCCACAACCTAAACATCAAAATTTTGAGATTTTCACTCAAAATATATTTAAATATCCTTAAAATAATATGATGAACGGTTCAGATTTTTTGTAACCTAACTATAGTTAGGTTATTGAAAAATTATAATTACTTATTATAATGAAAACAAGTGAAAGTGTGTGTATGTAAGATTTTATAATATTTTGAGTGTGCATAGCGTAATTAACTAAGAATAGATGTGTAATGCATAAATAAAGCAAAATAGTGTGACATGTAGATAATTATCCCTAATTTATAACATTTTTGTTACAAAAATCGCTTAATATCTTACAGTAAGTTAAAAAAATTAACTGCAGTATTATTGTTATGTTGGATATAGCTAACTCTACGATACAGGTAGTAATTTTTAGATTTATGTAGACATTAATTTTTTTTTTTAAATTGAAAGTATTAACTAAACTTCTATAAGAATGACAAATGGAACTATATATGCTATCAATAATAGAAAGACAAATATTTAATATCATCACTAAAAAAAATATTGATTAATATTTAGTTTTTAAAGATTTGTGCCATTTTAGGTCCCTCCAATTGGCACGACAAAACTGATGTAGGTAAAATATATATTAAATAAAGTACAATTTAATATTAAATAAGTTTATTCAAATAGGGATAAATTGCAGGTAGGTTCCTGTCGTTCTTACCATCTACACATAGGTTTATAGTTATTGGATAATTATATACAAATCCATTTCTGTCATTTTTTGTTCCACTTTGGTTTCTGAGCTTTCAAAGTTATTATAATTTGAGCATTTTTTTTTAATTCCCAAAAAAATTAAACAATTTAAATAGGTTTTATCTACATTGTAATAACTTCAAGCTTGAAATCAATTATGTTCTTTCTGTAATATTTGTTTTTTCAATGCTTCATTTATTTCTTTTCTTTATTTTTTTATTGAGGTAATAGAAATTGGGTCCCTTTAATTTCATCCTATATGAAATTAGGTGTTTCATGTTTTCAAATTAATAAAATTAATCATCTTTTTTGAAATAACATGCAAACTCCTTCAATATTAATAAAAGTATTTAATAAAAAATATATGGGTAAAATACGCCTAGGTTCCTGAGTTTAGGGTGTAATAACACTTAGGTTCACATTTCAAGATTTTAACAGATTTTTAAAATTTTAAATTTTTTTTTTTTTTAAATTTCAATTATGCCCTCCCCTCTCCTTCCCCCTCTCTGTCTCTTTGCGTCGGCATCGGAGAGAAGGGGGTATAATTGCAATTTTGAAAAAATTAATTAAAAAATTCAAAAATCTAAATATTAAAATTTTAAAAATCAAGAATCTAGACGTTAAAATTTAAGAATATGATTTTAGATGTTATTATACCTTAGGCTCAAGAACTTAAAAGTAATTTATCTAAAATATTGTTTCTAATTTTTGGATTAGGTTGGACTTCTTTTAGTTGAAATATTGATATAATTTTAAAATTAGCTAACGAAAAATTTATTCATTAAATTATTTTATTAATATCCTTATATATACGTTATTCTAAATTAAATTATTAATTGAATTAATTGAATTAATTTAAAATTTTGGGGACCTAATTATAGGTAAGCTCAAATTAGAAGAATTTAACTATTTTCTATTTAATTTTTTTTCTTTTACTTTCATGATGCAATTATGACGTAGGAGTAGAAAAAGAGTTTTGAAGGATGGAGAACATAAATAGAGAAAAAGAGAGTTAAAGGCCTCCCAAAGATAATTGACAATAAAAAAAAATTGAAGGGAAAATGAGAGGAAAAGAAAGATAAAATCAATACAAAATAATTAAATAATCTGGGGACCTATATGATATTCAAAAAAAATTATTCAATAAAAAGAGGTAATTACAAATATACCTCAAAACCTTCCCTAGAAGACTGAAAAGATATTCGTAAAACAAAAAGTCATTTTAATTACATAAGAATTTAATTGTCTTTTGTAAAAGTCTGAATCTCGCGCAGCATATTTAAAAATCTAACGTATAAAGCGGCAAATTTTTATAAAAAATATTTTAAAGTCAAATATGATTTAAAGAATTTATGAAATTATATATTATATATAAATAAAATAAATTACAGAGGTTCTAATTGAGACTTTAGAGTAAAAAATGTTATATACTTGGGACCCATTAAAAATAATTCAAATTTTTGAGCCCTTGTTAATTAAAAGGAAATTCAAATTTATGGACCCAAATAAAATAGTGATCCAAAATCAGAACCTGGATGAAAGAAAAAGAAAAGGAAGAGCGGCGCCTTCCTCTGTTTTATTTGCGGTTAAATCGCCGCTGACTTCATATTCTGCCCGCAGTTTCCACGGCGTTCTGCCCATCCTGCCCGCCCTGCCCGCTTCCCTTCACTTTCCCGCCTCCCCCTTCCCCGCATCCCACTTCCGACCATCTTCCCTGCTCCGGCAACCTCTGTTTCCTTGCCCGCCGCTCGCTATCACCCGTCCCTCTCTCCCATCCCGTTGTATGAGCTTCGGTTCTGGGATTTCAACATTGCTTTTCGTCTTTTGGTTGTTTGCTTGGAATGCGGGCTTCTGGGCGTAAATCCAAGGTTTATAGAGTGCTCTGATGGGAGAGGGGGAAGAAAGATTGAGAAAGAGGCTGAGAAGCGAGAGTGAGGGGTTGTCAACTGTAACGCGCTTTTGAAAGCGAGGGTATTTCGGGAATGGTGGTGTGGCGGAAGAGTGATCTTGAAGAAAAGGGCAAGAAGAAGAAGAAGGGTGATGGGGAGGAGGATGCGGGATGCAAGTTGAAGTTTCGTCTATCACTTTGCTGCATCTCTTTGAGATCGGAAGTAATCAATCCTCGGCATAGTGGTAACCTCCTTACTGATGTAGCATCTTCTGCCGATCACTTGATTTTTGGCTGTTCTTTATCTTGCGATAATATCAATGGAATTTATCTTAGAGAAATTTTGATCGTAACCACCGGTGATGGGTGATTCTTTGAGCTCTTTTTTTAGCATGTAATTCATTTCCACATCCTAGATATAGCCTCTTTGGTTATGAGATTATTTTGGTGATGCCATGAAAATTTTGTGCTTGCCTTAAGATGTGTATATGATGGAAATAAAGTTAGTTATGTCAGAAATTATATAAGATATCAAGTAAAGTAAATTCTTTATATTGAAAGTTGTGTAGGGTGTAACATTAATTTATTGCGATTATTTTTTTTCAATGAAAAAACCATTTAGTCTTTGATATGACCAAAATAGTGTAGAAAACAAACAGGAGTAGTGTTAACATCTAAAAATACAACTAATTTGAATGAAAATGAAAAAGTTGAAAATAATCTATTTGGTTTACCTCTTCGACTTAACATTTTGTTTTGCACTTCAAGATGAATCACCTTGACCAGCTGACCAACCTTGTATAATTGTTACATGTGGCATCCTTAGAATTTTCATCTCTTCAAAATGCTATGACATCCCAATAAAGCTATAGTATCTTCAATAAAGCGTTGACAATCATATCCTTTTGAGATGTTAACCTATAGGATAGCTATAAAAGAACACCCAAGGTTATAAAAAGCAGTGGTTTGCTGTGTCCCATGCCTCTACTAATTATTAACATCAAATAAATTTCAGCTATAAATTGGAGAAGAAAAGGATAGAGAATGGCTCCCGCTCAGGATTACTCTCATTCTTTATTGTATTAGTTTCTTCTCACCTACAATAATTAAACTTTGTATTGGAAACTATATGATTGTGTGGAACTTAAGGTCACCATACACAAGGCTGCATATTTTTCTCAATTGAGTTTTCCACGTAAAAATCTAGTGTCTTTTCTTCTTCTTTCTCTTTCTTCCTTCTGAATATTTCATTCTCATTTGATTCCTATCAGTTTGATTTAGTTGGCCAAATCTCATGACAATAGTTTGATTCTCTCAGGCAATACTGATTCCTATAATTATCCCATATTCTCTGCCATGGGTGGCGATCAAACTAATGGAAATCCTCCCACTTCTACCACCAGCATAATAAACACATTCTCCTTAGTCATTTCTAACCCTTCGATTGTTCTAATTACCCAACTACATATCATCTTGCCTATTATGCTCTCTCATTATTTGCAAGGATCTCCAATGAACACACAAATAATAAAAGATCGTGTAGAGTAGATGTCCAACACCATCAATCAAATGACACAGGTCCTCAACACCTTTTACAGGAAATGACAATCATTCTTCAATAGAGACCATTTGTTTACTTCCCACCACATCTCTAAGCTCGACATGCACCATAGCTACATCCGATGAGAGCAAAAGTCCAAGAAACAACATTGGAACACGAGCTCCTCCACCTTATTTAACTTACTTTCCACTATGATTTAATATTGCAATTCCTTACACCAGGCCTCCGCTCGTTCATGAAAAGGCCAACTCATAGCAAGAAGGCAAAGTCACCAACAGTTGAACTAGGTTAAGCACTATACGCCTTTTACCCATATGATATTTGCAGCATCACTTCCCTGCAAGTTCAAAACACCCACCCAAACACCATTATAGTGGAAAGACAGATCCTACGCTGTGTACCACATACAATAGTTTAAGAATCATGTTCTTATTTGTGATCCTATCCCTGACATTTACAAATGCAGATTATTCATCAATACTTTAACTAAAGTGAAAGGTTGCTCATCCACTCTTCTAGCAAAAACAACATGACACCAAGAGATCTTTTCAACCATTGTTCGACACAAGTACCACAATAATCAAAGTTTCCCTCCAACGAGGTCATTTTGATGATTGTCTCTTCAATCCTCAAGTTGTTGAAAGACCATCTAATCCAAGAATCTTACCTATACTCTAATCGATGCTCCTGACATTTTTTTTACTAATGACATACTTGGAGAATACAACAACTATAGCACTTCAATTGTCATCATGGCTATGGTTGCTAATGTAGATGTCATAGAATTCTTATCAATAAAGGAAGCTCCATGGATATTGTCTTTATTTGGCTTTCTGGAATACAGGAATCAAATAGTTCAATCCATTGCCTTTTTCAATGACTTATTAAAGTTTCTCATGAGAGATCTCTCCCTACTTTATTTGACTCTTTTTGTGATCTTACAAATGCCAATAATATTGCTGCTTTTCCTATCTTAGCCTACATTTTGTAGCTACTTCCATTGGAATCACTCTTTTTCAGCTCAATTGAGCTCATGTTACTGAAAGGATAGGACTTTGATATTTTTTTATTTATTTATTCAGTGGATCAGAGATTTGGAGAGAGGAGGGTATGCATTTACTTTGATTGGATCCATATATCACGATTCAGGCCATCATAACTATATTATTTGTTAGTTATATCTCGTTTGTATCGAGCTAATTTAGTTGGATCGGGTTTATTTTAAAACTGAACCTAATTTATTGATGTGTATTTAAACTTTTATCTCACATAGATATTCTGTGATGTTAAGAATCAATTATTTAACATTAAAAACAATTATTCTAGGTTTAAATTTGTTTAAAATTTAACAATTGTTGAAAGATGTTTTTATTTTTTTTTAAGTTAGATTATCCATAATATTACTTTTAATTGTATTAAGAATATTTGTAATTAATTTTAAGAATGTTCAAAGGATTTTTTGAAAATTCATATCAGTAAGATGTATAAGTCATTTTAGTTTACCATATGAGTTATACTTTAAATATAAGAATACTCTATGTATAAATGCATATATATAACTATCGTATTCTGATATATCTGTGACATTTGTAAAGTTGGCCCTATTGTTGTATCCATATCGTATCATATTTATATTACTGCATTGTACCTATGTTTTATAGCTCCTTGGTCGTGTTACCATCTTCTACTAATGGTTCGCTTCTGCTTAATGTCTTGCTGAGGCATTGATATTGGTGCTTTGTTCCTAAAAATTCAAAAAGAGCAACTTGTATTTGAAGGATCAAGTGCTCTTTGCACTATTGACTGATCTAAGTCAATATTTTTACAAATTTTGCATATTTTTAGTTTACGGCATTTATTTTGATTGTGACATATTTATCTACTAACCTGTGCACACCATTACTTGTGAATACATTTGGTCACTTGCTCAGCTCTTTTACATGTTGATATAAGAGCAACCTTTCTGCTGATAAAAGGTTTATCTGTCAAAGTTGTTTAACATGACCTACCAAAATTTGTAAAATTGTGCATTTTTCAGTAGAAAGCAAATCAGCAACTGATTGTAGGGGGGATCAACCAGTTGCACACGTGATCTCAGGGTCAACAACAAGAAGCACTGTTGAGAGTAGTTTTTGTTCTTCAAAATATGAAGAGGACCTAAAAGTTTCGTCAAGGCTGAGGAAGTTCACGTTCCATGAACTTACTTGTGCCACTAGAAACTTCAGACCAGAAAGCCTTCTTGGTGAAGGGGGCTTTGGCTGTGTATATAAAGGTTGGATTGAGGAAAATGGGGATGCTCCTTTGAAGTCTGGTACAGGCCTCACTGTTGCTGTAAAGATTCTCAATCGTGATGGGCTCCAAGGGCATAAAGAGTGGCTGGTATACTTATATTTTTTTGTCTGTATGTTAAATTGCTATTGTTGTATTCATTGTAATAGGAAAACTTCCTTTCTTATATTTTTCTTCCCTTTCAATTTACATATGGCATTATCTATGTGCTTATCTTTGTGCAATTTGTAGACTGAAGTCAGTTTCCTTGGCGAATTTCTCCATCCAAATTTGGTGAAGTTGATTGGGTACTGTATTGAAGATGATCAGAGGTTGCTAGTATATGAGTTTATGCCTCGTGGAAGTTTAGATAACCACCTATTTAGAAGTATGGTTTTATTCAATGATTTTTGATTTTAATTATCTGCTACTTGTATGTGGAAAGTTTTCACTTTATTTTCCTGGAACTGATGATCTTCATCTCAAACTATTTAAAATACAAATAATTCATAAGAGTTTTTTTGGGCCATTTGGGGATCCATGTTGAAGATCACAAAACCATGCAGCATGCATCTCTCATGTTTATGTTTTATGTTATCGAAGAAAAGTTTGTGCCAATGAAGGATTAAATGTTTTAATACTCCCAATGCTACGACAGATGTGAGCCATCAAAATATCATGAACCTTTAGGAGTTGGAATAAAAGGCCATCTATTATGAAGTTTAGATCTCTGACTGCAATATCTGTCATTTTTATTAGAGATTCCAGAATTTTTTAGTCGTCTTAATGTAATTCCATGCACTTAAATAAAAAGCCCTGCAATAATTAACCTAGATATTAGGAACAAACTTCGCAAAATCTATGCAAATTGATAAGACCTTTAAAGGGTTACTACAACACGTTAAGAAATTGCTGCAGCAAGCTTTTAGATTTTTCACTTGTAATGAACCAAGATATGAATTGTAATTGAAATGAGAATTTTAATTTGATGTTTGTGACAATTTGGAAAGATTAAAGTGGGACCTCCGTATAATTAGAATGTGTTGGGTAATATCCTCTGGAGACATGTTGGCATGACAACTGGTTGCGACTTCTCTTGTGGTTAGACATACAAAACAATAAGGAGTGGAGCAAGAATTAAATTTGTGAAAGGGTAAGAAGGGTGATGATTAGCCTGTGCAACCAACTAGGATGAATAATAATCATTTTATCAGATGAAGATGAACTGGCGTGATAAATGAATGCTCATAATGATTTATTTCTTTGTAATAATTTTGAATTAGTGCATGTTTTGGCTTCCATGCATTTTACTTTGACGTAATAAATATTGCTTTTACTTAATTGTACGTTTTGATTTTATTCATTTGCAAGCTGTATTCTCACTGTTTTGTCAAGTCTATGATTCAGTAGTGCATTTAACATTTTTGCATTTAGGTATTTAAATGTTCTCCATGTTTGTAAGATATGAGTAATTTTTTTCTATGACGTGGGTGTAGATGTATAAATATTAGATTTAACGTTTAACATTTGTTTTAAACTTCCTACCTTTGTATATGCTAGCCTGGCTTTTGTTGAGCCTTTTGCTTGAGACTAAAAAGATTTTGGTTGCGTTTATGTTTTGCTTAGTCTTTTTGGAGTTGCTTTATCTCAAGGCAACATTACAGGGATTTATTTCATTCACTTGATGTTAAGATTCACTTTACAGGAAGCATTTTCTTTCCATATTTCGAAGTCCTGTTCATTATTTTCATTGAAGTGATGCATGTCACCCTTTCTCCTTTTCATTAGAATAACAAAGGGTGTGTTTAGCAACCAATATCAAATTTCTTAAACTTAATCAAACTACTCAGACTTGGAAAACATCCAAACTGCTTTAGAGCTTTAAAAAGCTCGAAAAATTTAAGCTGCTCAAAATATAAGCATGGGAAAGGTGGCTTCTACTTCAAAAGTTGCTTCAAAACTTTGAAGCAGCTTAAAATTTTAAGCAATAAAATTTTAAGCCTTATATTTGCTTAAAATTTAAGTTAATACCAAATAGACCTTTTCCTGTGAAGAAGTTGAACCATGGAATAGAAACCATGAAAAAATTATAAGCAAACAAACCCTTTTTTTTAATCTTCATTGTTATTTTTGGCTTTGGTTATGCATTGTCCACGCTCTTTTCAGTGTGGCTTTCCTATTGGGTTATAACTTGTTAAGTGCCATTGATGGAAATACAATTGCGCTGTTCTATAATTGAGGTTATCAGAAGTCCTTTAGTTATTGTTATTGGGGCCTCTTTTCTGATGTGTTTTCCTTACAAAAAAATTCGTCAACAGGATCTCTACCTCTCCCCTGGTCCACTAGAATGAAAATTGCACTTGGTGCTGGAAAGGGCCTTGCTTTTCTTCATGAACAAGCAGAAAGACCTGTGATATATCGTGATTTTAAAACATCTAACATTCTACTAGATGTGGTATGCTGCTACACTGCAACTAATGCCTCGTGATCCTTTATTTTTCAGATGCGTTTTAACAGATTCTCCTTTTCTTCCAGGAGTATAACGCAAAGCTATCTGATTTTGGGCTAGCTAAAGATGCTCCTGTAGGAGATAAGACCCATGTCTCTACTCGGGTGATGGGAACGCATGGATATGCTGCTCCTGAATATGTAATGACAGGTTGCTTTTTATGGCATTGTTTGTTTAGTTTGCTCAATTATTGCTGCTGAATGAGGCGTTAGTTTTTGTCTAAATTTTGGCCTGCTCTATGCGACTGTCAGAATAATGGCACTTCATTGCTCTAGGGTGTGTTGGTTGTAAAATTAAAATAAATAAGTGTGTGTCATGTAATATTTAACTTTAGGGTGTCTAATAAGTAAATATTGAAGTTTTTTGTGTCATACGGGTAAAAATCTCTTAAGTTTATTACCATAGGCTGTGAATTTAAGTAATTTGCCACTGCTGGCCTATATTTTCATGAGCATTTGTTGGAGGGCTATCTCTGGACTAGTGACAAAATATATTATTATATATGTTGTGATTTATATTTACTTTAATATTGAGATTTGTGAAGGATATAAATAAAGTTATTTTTTTATAGAAACTTGTAATATGTAAAATAAAGTTGATTGTTAATGTTGAGGCTTGTGTACATATGTGTTTTGAAACATCTTCAAGTTTAAGCTGCCTAACTTTTGAGTAACTTGAAGGGAATTAAGCTTGACATCTCAAGAATAGCTTACAAGAAATTTGAGCATTTCGAAATTGAAATAAGTTGCTTAAACTGATTTTGAAATTGCTTAAATTTACGTTGAAGTTGTTTCTAAACTTATTTTAGAGCTTGTCTTAGATATGACAAAGATCAAAACAAATTGTGTGCTCACTATAGATTTGATCTAATTTGTGGGCTAGTAAGTGTGTGCAACATTCTTGCCAGGACATCTGACCTCAAGGAGTGATGTCTACAGCTTTGGGGTTGTTCTCCTGGAGCTGATGACCGGTCAGAAGTCCATGGACAAGGACCGCCCCAAAGGAGAGCACAACCTGGTGGCCTGGGCTCGACCTTATCTCGCAGAACCCCGGCGCTTTTTCCGGCTCATAGACCCGCTTCTGGAGGGCAACTTCTCTCTCAAAGGAGCCCAAAAAGCTGCTCATCTTGCTCATCTTTGCCTCAGCCGGGACGCCAAGGCAAGGCCTCTGATGACCAAGGTGGTCGAAGCACTGGAGCCCCTGATCAACCTCGAAGACATGGCGAGCTCTTCTGATCTCCTCCAGTTGATGCAAGAAGAGAGTGATGTAGTGCACAGGTCCAGCAAAACTGCAAGGAATGCCATGAAAAAGCAGTCTTCATCCACAAGAACTGGGCAGCATCCTGTGAGGACCTCTGCACATGGTGCTACTGCAGCATCATATCCCCTCTCAGCCAAGACTGCTAGGTGTAATAAATACCAGAATGTGGTTCTTCCTCAAAAGGTTATAAGAAAACCAAGGGCCGATACGGTTATTGAGAATTTTGCTATGGAATCATCATGATCTCCTGAAGTTTTACTGGTTTATAAGTTAAAAAAAACATCAAGAGGATGATAATTGTGAGTGATTTTCTTTTTTATTACTCCCCTTTAAGCAATATTCTGCTGATAGAGGTGAGGGAGGTATGTGAGAATAGGCTGTCATGATATAATGTTTGGGGAATTACATATACCATCCCCATAGGTCTGTTTAGTTCTTAATCTCAAAAATTCAATATTTATGTATGTGGCTTCCCATTTTCAGTGTAAAATAGCCATTTGTATAGGTATTTATATATAGTTGTATGGGAATTTTTTTTATTTGTTTATGTAATTTTTATTATTATTATAATCTTATATGCTATCATATGTCAAATTGCTTTTTAATGATTCATTAAATTTGTCCTCTTTGGTTTTTTTTTTTTTTAAACAAAGTCCTCATTGAATATTATGTCATGTTATTTGCACTTTGACATAACTTCAAATTGGCTGTTGGCTAGAGAGACAATAATTAGACAAACTTTACACAAAACATATGATTCAAAGCTTTATACAAAAAATCTAGAAGATTATATTAATTTTTTTCATATGATTTTTTTTTAACTTGTATAAACAATAAAAAAGCTTATATAAAACCAAAAAATGCTATACATAGTATACAAATGCCTATATGAAATGAGAAAAATTAAGCAGAAAAATATACAAATAGCTTTATGAAGTAACAATAACAAATAAATAACATGACATAATATTCAATGAGAACTTTGTTTAGAAAAAAAAAGCAAAAGAGGACAAATTTAATGAATCATTAAAGAGCAATTTGACTTATAATAGCATATAAGATTATAATAATAAAAAGTACATAATTAAAAAATATCCTCATACTGCTTACCAATTGAGCAGTAATATTTTTTAATAGCCAAGCTAATGTAACAAAAAAACAAAAGAAGAGATTATTAGATTTTCACAAATTGACTTTCATTATACAATCATTGCATATATATGAGAAATAAAACAACATCAAGAGTCAAATAAGCAAAATTATTAAATGTGAATAGCCAAAAGTCAATACTATAAACTTAATAAGTAACTAAATATTTATTAATTTTGCGAACAACACTGCTAGTAAACCCCCCAAAAGGAAAACCATCCAAAACTTTAAGTAGCTTCGAACTATCACATTATACTATAAGTTAACTAGGATATGAAACAAAACTACTAAATGCATTTGAAGTACTCCAACAAACCTTACATATTCATCCATGCATTCGCCCTTTTATATACATTTAACGTAATAAATAGATGTATTTATATTAAAGAACAAGTGGAGAGAGAGCTTGCCTAGGATCAGGGGGTCTCAGGTTCGAACCTACACCATCACAATTCCCAATTGGGATAAGGACAATTGTGATATTTAGGGCCAAAAAAAAAACCTCATATACAAATTAATCTTTAATCACAAGAAAATAGAATAAAATTACCAAATTATTGTATGTTGCTAAATACAACTAAAAAACTTTCTAATACAAGAGAAGACTGCAAATTCAAAAGTAATATAATCAACAAAAGCGTACACTTCCACAACATAAATGCAACTAAAAAGCACTCATTCACTTTTGGCTCAAGTCACAGTTGGACTTCATCTTACCACACGATAAATCTCTAGTGGTCTCAACATGAATTGAAGTTGCTAATCACACTACTTATAACATCTCATAATCTAAATGTTGAAGTATTGTTCGCTTTAGTTTAGAAAACTGCGTGATTGAGTAGTTTCTTGGGAAGGTCATCCATCTCAATACTACTCCAACCCAAGCATGTTTAACTGCAAAATTTTTCATCATTAGCCTCACGATTTTGCTCCAAAAAACACCTCTAGTATTTAGGATCATGTTATCTACTTATCCAGCTTAAATCTTTTCTTCTTTTTCGATATGGGATGATTCATTCTTGTGCCCCTCTCACCACTATTTATTGGCCTAGAAGCCTGCCAAGAATCACATTTTGCTCCAGTGATTCCCTTTTTTTGGGACATCACCCAGTGATCACGCCCCGCTTTCTTTGGCCACAGGTGTCACAAGCCTACCAATTTCTGCCTGGTTCGTCCTCGAACATCATATTGTTAAAGGTTGGCTCTGAAACTATATTGTAACATCCCATGATCCAAATGTAGAGATATTAATTGCTTTGGCTTTAGGGAACTACGTGATTGAGCAGCTTCCTCAAGCCCAAGCGCGTTTTAACTGTGGAGTTTTCCATCATTAGCCCACAGTTTTGCCTCAAAAGACATTTCTACTATTTGAGATCATGTTAGCTACTTATACAGCTCAGAATCTCGCCTCCCTTTTCAATATGAGACAATTTATTCCTGTTCCTCTCTTACCACTATTTATCGACCTAAAAGCCTGTCAAGAACTACACTTTGCTCTAGTGATTCTCTTCTTTTAGGACATCACTCGGCGATCACTCCCCACCCTCTTCGACCACAGGCATCACACTACCGAACATGGAAGATATAATTGAGAAAGATACAATAAATTTCAAAATTAGCATGTAAATGGTGTTTGTTACAAACCAGCTACAAGGGACTTGAGTCGCATGCTGGAAGCATGAAATTTTTGAGGGGTTTTATATAGACTTTGGGCTCTCCACCCCTTTTGGGGTGTGATTTTCTTAAAGTTCATATCAAGTGTATGCAAAATATTTCCCAAAAAAACATATAACCACTTAATATCAAGAATGCCAAAATGTAAATACATCTCTACTTGGATAGGGACGATATTTTTCTCTGAAAGGGTTGAGATTCAGATTTCTTGTTTGTATGCTGAGTTCCTCGAGCTGTACCAGCTGCAACAAGGCAAGATTGCAATATACAAATCGATCTTGAAATTTTCATTCTCAGGCCAAAAAATAGCTATGTAAACTGTTCAGATGCTGCTCGCGAATTCTGGCTTCAGAACCCATCTAGCACCACTGGCATCTTTCGCCAGTGTAGCAATCTCTTTCAGTAGGCTCTTGAACAGTGGAAGATCTTGTGATCGTATCCTTTCCTTGAAGTGCTGAGTTATGCTTGCTGAATCACTCTGACCTCCCATCTGCTGTATGAAAGTGCAGAGCTGGCGAATGATAACCTCCGGTTGCAAAAGAACCCTACTAGGAAGCCTCGAGTTGTTTTCTGGGACTCGAACATTCAAACTAGAACTGCTAGATGCCAAGTCGAGGTCTTGCTCTAGCGCATCACCTACCGCTCTCTCTTGTCTCCCTTGTAGTTTAGCTAGAAATTCAGAGGATGAAAGAGCCTTACCAGTCGAAGCACCAGCAGAGAAGCCATGAGTCTGATGAACTGATGAAGGCCCTTCCATATGTCTTGGTGGAACAAGCAAGTGGGTGTTCACGGTAGATCCAAATCTCCTCCGAACAGATGATGGAGCCCCGGCAGCACCCGACCTTCCAGTCCAAGTTGGCACCGCAAAGCTTTCACGACTCCGGAGCATCCGTGACTCACGCAGGGCCTCTGCAGCTCTTTGGGCAACTTGTGAAGCTTGCTCCTCCATCTTTACTTTGTCATCATCATGCGCATTCATGATGGCATCATGGTTTATTGCGCTCTGCAAAGAAAAAATGAACCCAATTCAGAAATCTGAGGCTTCTCAGTAAAGAATTAAAGAGCAGAAGAACCTTACGTGGATCCCATTAACATCAAACAAGCACTTCAGAATATTTGCTTCTTCATCTGATGAACAATTGCTTTGATCAGTGCAATCCGGTCCTTGAGTTCTGGGAGAGATTCTCCCATCTTCATCTGAACATGCTTGCATATCCGTGTTATTATTGCTCATCTCAAGATTTAGCTCACCAGATAACTGAGCAAATATATTTGATGTCTCGGTAGCATTATCTCCCCGGTCATCTTGCAAAGTGAAGAGATCCTTCATGTCCTTTGCTTTGAAGAATCTTCTCTGGCGAGGATTTTTCAAAATCTTGTTTGTTAAAAAATGTTTGTAGATCTGCCGATGGTACACCTTTTCTTCTATAGTTCCACGTGTTATCAGTCTATACACAGTTACATCCCTTTTCTGACCAATCCGCCAAGCTCGTTCTCTTGCCTTTTACAAAATAGTAGTCAGAAAACACAAGTAGTATCTGACTAAAAATAAAGCATAAGTACATGACAAGGACGATGAGAAACAGTAAAGAAGAGAGGTCATCTTGGAACGAATAAAAGGAACTTTATTTTCTAAGCATGCTTCTATATTTAGAAAAGCAAGAGTGACACATAAGACCTAAAATGAATTAATGAAAAAATTGGAATTAAAATGAGACGCATATCAAAGAATAGTGACATGATATTTGCAAAGAAGCTCCTGACATTAACACCATAATCTGTAGTAAATTTAAGCTGATGCAACTTCTAGATAACTCATAGCCTTTCAAATTTAAGCCAAGTAAACATAATTAATTACCTGCATATCAGTAGAAGGATTCCAGTCAGGGTCATATATGATAACCCTATCAGCACCAGTCAAATTTGTTCCTAAACCACCAACTTTTGTGGTCAATATAAAAACAAAAACTTCAGATGAATTGTTAAATTCATCCATAAGTGCCATTCGCTGCTTCACAGGAGTTAATCCATCCATTCTTCGATAGCCATAGTCACTTCTGATCAAGAAACTTTCAATTATATCCAACATCTGTTGAGTCTGTGTGAAAAGAAGAACACGATGACCCTGTTCCTGCCACACCTTAAGAACTTCAGCAACCACTTTCATCTTTCCACTGCGCTCTGGATTTCCATAGTCAGGGTGCTGAAGAGAGTGATCTCTTTCTAACAGATCAGGGTGATTGCAGATCTTTCTCATGACATCAATCCCATAGAGGGAGTTCCTGCTACCATCAAAAATTTGCTCTACCTCCGAGCTCGCAAGAAATGCTCTATATGCAGACCGTTGCTCCTGAGTTAGGCTGCAAAAAAGTACATGTTCTGTTTTTTTGGTAAGATGCGCATTCACATCAGACTTCATTCGCCGTAAAAGGTATGGCATGATCAAATCTCGTAGGACAACTGCACACCTGTAAGCTGTAGAGACTTGCAAAGGTGTTGCATTGGCATAACCTCCTACTGTTATTGGGACTGCAAACTCTGCCTCAAATACAGGTAACACACCTAATTTACCAGGAAAGACAAAATCAAAAAGGGACCATAGTTCAGAAAGCTTGTTCTGAATTGGTGCTCCAGTCATAATTATTCGATGCACAGTCTGTAGCTGTTTGCATACAAGAGTTACTTCAGCATTAGGGTTTCTGATCCGGTGACCCTCATCCAAGACAGCATAACCCCATTCTATATCAAGCAGCTTTTCACCATGAATACGTAGCTGCTCATATGTGGTGAGCAGCAGCCCAGATTCTGATCTTATAATGCGATCTATCATATCATCCCACCTTTTCATTGTCTTAACAGGAGGAAGCCTTTCTGCATCACTTTCCAGTGAAACTTCACTATCAGAGTTGGATTTTGCCAATGGCTGGCTATGTGCAGAATCATGCAATATCTCCACATTGAAGTCAGGGTACCACTTCTGAGCTTCCCTACGCCACTGTTGGAGTAGAGTAACAGGGCAAATAACAATACTGGGTTTATACATTTTACTGAAATGAAGAGCACCAAGGAAGGAAATCAACTGAATCGTCTTCCCCAGTCCCATTTCATCACCAATAATACCCCCAGCTCTTTGGCAGTGCAACTCCCAAAGCCACTGCACACCCACTCTTTGGTAGTCAAAAAGTTGGGTGTAGATAAAATTAGGCACCTTCAACCCGCCTTCAAGGAGTACAGAAGATATTTCTTCATCATTAGCACTATCAGACCTTTCTTGGTTTTCTTCATCATAATCACACCCAATGGCATTGGCATCTGTGAATCAAATAATCACCACATACAAATCAAAGCACTGTATAAAGCATAGCTGATAAATTAAATGGTACGGACCACAACAACATGCTGAAGCATGAAGCCAGTCATGCAAAACAAAACAAGAAAAAAATTACAAGTAGACTCAACAAAAGAGTTTACGTTAGAACAATCAACAAATAAGAAATATCTAGGGATAAGATAACAGATTGAATTGTCCTAGATTTTGTGTACTTAACTTGTATTTAACAATTATAAGCCCTTCACCATTCTTCAGTAGGAAAAAGAAGCGAACTTCAGATTCTGATATAGAATAAGTAATTTCAAACTAAAGATTCACAATACTAAGAAAAATAAATAAATAAATAAAAATTCACAAACATGTAGCAGTCAGATAAACCTTACTCATCGGTGGTCATATTGTAGTAATCCAATTACTCCATTGTGCTCATTCATAAATATAAAAGTAGGCTCTAATCGAAGAATAAGCATCTGCCTTGGTAAGTGCATACACTGAACGCCAAACCCAGAAGACCTTACTGTAAGCTACATACATGCTATTTTTCCATCATGAAAACTGCACCCTTTAAGAAGAATTGTTATAAAGTTGGGAAAGCACAAAATATAATAAGAAAACTATCTTTCCATTTGCAAACAAAATACTTAATAAACAACAGCCTATGTCCCACTGCAGTCCTCTTTTTCAGTAAGGACAGAAAAATAGCATCACTGCCAACTCAAAGGCCTTAAAAAGAAACCAATCTCAGATTAAGGATAGCAAGGCACAAACAGTTACGACATTAATTAGTTTTAATAAGCTAGCGTTGGTGCTAAAATGAAGAGAAAGCATCAAGTTTATCTTGGTTCATATAACCATCCTTTATGGGGATCGAATTCCCAACAACCTAAGTCCAGCAGTTCATGGTTACTAGCCATATAAGTTTTCCAATGAATAATTAGCTCATGAAAACCAGTATCAAATTTCCAACGTCCAACTGAAGCTTTCTTGCAAAATCACAAAGAATTGATAGAACAAAACCAGATGATAACACCATCGCGAGACAAATAATTCTGAGACGAGATAATTATCATGAGATAACTGTTAATAAACCACCAATTTTCTGCAAATGCTAAAGGTAACTTAAATTAGAGATAGATTAAGAAATCATACCACTTACGTCAGGCACTTCTCCATTTTGAAAATCCACTTTCCATTTCTTGTCAGGCCTTTCCCTCTTCATCTTCCTAAGCTTTCGTTTCTTCTTTACATATTCCTCTGTGCAAGATAGATCTTTGAGAGGCTTTCCAAGCCTTTGAAAAGGATGGGTAGGTGGATCAAGAGCTGGTAACTCCTTTGCCTCAAGCAACTTAATAGAAGGGCGGCAACGTGCAATATCTGCCATAGATTGAGCAACCTTAGCAATGCTCGATGATGCCAAATTGCCAATTGAGTCTTCTGCAGAAACATCAGTCCTATCTGACAGACCAGGAAGTTGGAAACGTCGCTCAAAACCTTTGATTTTATGAAATGGAGTCAATAAACCCTTCCGTACAAGTTCCTCCCTCTCCTAAGACCCAAACAGCTATCAATGAGCACCATGTTGCCTTGATTTATTAAAAAGAATATTTTCTCCATAAAGTATGCCAAATAGAATTCAAAATAACTTTTAACTTTACAAAAGAACTTAACTGAATAGAGACAGGCCTATCATTTCTTTATTCAAGTGGGACAAAAAGCAAATAACTTACTGTTTCTATAAAGCCTGCTGATCCTGCATCCAGCACTGCATCGAATTCAGCATCTTCATCATAAACAACAGTTTTCAATTGCCTTTTAGAGTTCTTGTCTGACTGGCCAAATGAGCCTTGTTTTTTATTGTTCTTTTGGTTTTTTTGATTGTGATTGTGCTTTGGCTTTTCTGTAACCAATTTATCAAGTAGTTCCACATCTAAATTGTCACTAGCAGAAACCTGCTTCTGAAGATGAGATATCTCTTTTTCAAGTTGGGCTTTGGTTCTCTGAAGGCTTCTTAGACGATCTTTCACCAATGCCTGCTGAAGAGACAATCCAACAGGGGTATCCTGGACAGAATCAACACTACTCTTTCCATTATCCCTACTTCTGATTTCACCTAAGTTTTTATTCTTCTCTTCTGTAATGGTAGAAGCCACAGCATTAATTTCAACTTCAACAGCTCTCAATTTCCTATGGAGTTCAACAAAACTGGAGGACGATGGATCAATAATTTCATATCCTTTCCTAATATCATGCTCCTCCGCACTCTTACCAGGTTCACTTCTACAGCCAGCTTCATTTCTCACCTTCACATAACCACAAAGTTTTTTTATTATTTTAAAACGTACTTGTAAATAGCCCTAATATGCAAGCATACATTATATATACAGTGTATCTAGTTAGAATAAGAAAATCACTGTCCCATAAAATGACAAGTCTTGGCTGTGGCGGAAAGAAAACATGGGATGTTACAAAGTAAAATATAGAGAGCACACAATACTCACGTTGGTCAGTGAAAACTTAGACATCACAAGTCCTAATAAAGTAAAAAAATCAGAAAATAAATAAATGTATAAATAATCAAGGTAGACATTTCTCCTCATATATAATTAGATGACTGATAAATGGCCATTGTAACTAATGCTAAGACAAAAATAATCATGTCAGACAAAAAATGTGGTATACACAATTTGTGGATTCAAACAAGTAACATACAATATGGATAAAAATTTTCCTAATAATAAAAAAATCCCAGATAGCAATCACATTCATAACAACTCAAAACAACGGGAATCTCCAAAAAGTGAAAAAGTCAGGCATGATAGTGAAATCGATACTCAAGTCTGCTTACTTATGGTGGAATCTAAAACAGATTATAAATTACAAAGTAAAGTGAAAATACAAAGTTCAATGTAAAGCATTCTACTTTTAGGTGAACATATGGCTCAACATGTCACATAAAAGTGAAACATAACTAAATTATGCACATCAAAACACATGGTTGTTGCTCTTAATTCTTAAATCTTTATGTCGGGAAATCAGGTGGACATTGTAAATAAATGATGAGTGCTCTTAGCTTCCTACAGTATTAAAAGCAGTAACATGAATTGTCTACACATTTCGACAACTTGAAGAAACAAATCTACCTGTGAAAATATTTTCCTCTCAATAGCATCTGGGTCCACTGATGTGACACCCAAATTATTCAGCAATATGTGGTCCTCATCATCTTCATCCATGGTAAGCTCCATGACATCTAATATGCCTGGAATAAAGGTAACTGAATATAAAGATGACAGACAGAAAATAAGCATTTTATCAACCAAGAAAATGAAAAAAAAAAAAAACAAACAAACCATAAACCTAGCTAGAACCTACAAGACAAATTATGTGAACAACTCTGAAATTTATCTGATATGGACACTACACCAGCACCTAAAATAATTTAACTATTATCTAGCACAACAACTAATAGAGGGTAGTATTTGGATTTGCCAAAATCTATAATTCAGGAAATCAGCTTAAGATATTCCTTTGGAATAATTAAAGATTACAAATAAAACCTTTATCCCCTTCAACATTTATCCTGTACAACAACTTTATCAGGCTCCTCTACACTATTTCTCCTCAAGCTCGCTAAAATGCTTCCTAGATATTCAGCTATTTAGATTTAATTTAGAAGTTCAATATTGCAGCACCTCTCTTCAAAAGGGTATACCTTTGGATATTGCAACCTCACTTCTAAAATTTGTATTTGAATGAAAATTAGATTAGCTTTGATTTCAAATATTAAAAAGACAGCATGTGTAATTTATAAAAAACAGAAAATGGTTTACTAAGCATGATTTTCATGATGAACCTGCAGGCGGACAGCTAAAAGAAAGGTTCCAGAACGATGAATTGTGTTATCTACGAATGCTTTTAACTTTATTGTCAGATAATATGGCTACAGATTCACACACGGGTCTCACGGATGCACGCACGCATTATAACTGATTAGGCTAATGTCATGAAAATTTGTTAGCAACATAAAAATTTACAGACTATAATAACAGCAAGGTTCCAGAGTTGCAGAAATTTGTGAGGATAATGATTTTACCTGCAAGCAGACGGAAGATGGACGAGGCGCACGATCGTTCGATCGCAGCCTAAGAAAAACCCTGAACTTGGCTCGAAGCCTCCCGTCACCGTTCGCTCGATCGAAGATGGCAGAGGCTAAGGCCCGAGAACGGAAGAAGGAAGAAGCGGCGAGGCAGAAACCGCAAGGCCGGCAGACGTAAAATCGATCGAATGGAAGAAGCAAAGCGCCGAGGCGCCCGAACAGAAAAAAAGAGGCCGCGGTGACAATGCATGGTTCAATGCAGGGGAAGGGAAGGAAAATTACATAAATACTCAAACTTTACTTACATATTCTTTTTCAAAATTTATTTATATTGACCCCTTAATAAAGTTAAATATTACATATAAATCCCTCACATTAACATTCATATAAAATATTTTACTTATAGGTTATTCTCGTCTAACATTATCATATAAGCATTTTATTGAGCATCCCGCTATTATAATCCGCCCATCATTGATCACTATATATTAGTTATCAATATTAATTAATTACTACTAACAACCAGCCTATTGGTCACTGCCAATAATTATACCACCAGACACCAATCACTGAGCATCATCAATAGCCTAGTAGCCAGTAACGTGAGAGTTTGAGTTACATTAATCATAATTTAAGTATAATAATATTCATGAAGTATTATTACTGTAATATTGAAGACTATAAGATAATACATATATAAATAAATTTTAAAAAGTATACGTATAAGTCAGTATTATAAAGACCACAAGATAGTTTTAGAGTTACTCAAAAATTCATTCATATAATATGTAGTCTCTAAAATAACTTAGTAAAAGAATCTTTTATGTATATTTTATTATGATAACTCATTTCTATTTTTTTAAGTATATATATTTTTTCAAATAATTTTAGTTATTTAGACTTAAATAAGAATTTGGTAATTGATAAAGTGCAATAAAAATAAAGGATTCATGTAGCCGACCCCACCTAGTAGGATTAAGGTTTGGTCATTATCGTTGTTATTGTATATATTTTTGAGAGAATTACATACATACCCCTTAAATCATCTTGAATTACATATTAAACTCAGACATTTTTAATTTTATAACTTAACCCCCTAAATCATCCAAAAATTACATATTTAGGTCTTTCTCAAGATTTTTAAAGGATATTTTTTGCTGATTTATAATTATTTGAATATTTATTATCAATAATATGTATATACAAATATTATAAATATATTTGCAAATACATATATTCTACTAGTTTTTATTTTTGGATGATTTAGGGGGTTAAGTTGTAAAATTAAAAAATGAGAGATTTAATATGTAATTCAAGATGATTTAAGGGATATCTATGTAAATGCCCCTATATTTTTCAGATAATTTTAGAGATCTATCCTCTATTGTTGTTGGAATATCTTTTAGCACTGATATAGAAAAATTAAAATATTGAGGGACAAAAATCAAAATAACCTGGATCAAAGAGAAATTTGTCAAGTTGTAGATCTATGTGAAAAGATTCTCACATCTATAGACCAAGAGGTAATTTACCCAACAGCAGATTTATATGCCAGCCTAGGAAATGGAACAATCTCAGCCATCCAGTCTGATCAGATCAAGATCTGACGGCCGGATCTGGTGGCACGAGCATAGATAGAAGGCCTACTGGACATCCTTCGCGGTGCGGTGGACGCTCTTTGTTGTGCTCCCCAAGAAAATCATCGGCTTCGTTCTTCTTCTCTCCGGATCTACTCTCCGAAGCTCGCTAAGTCGGGATCTTGTTGTTCGGAAGATGGGTCCCGGTCTCTACTCCGATATCGGGAAGAAGGCCAGAGGTTATCATTATCTTTTTATATGCTTACTTTTCTGTATGCTATCGCAAATTATGACATACTGTATCCCCTTTTGCAGATCTTTTGTACAAGGATTTTTTGACTGAGCAGAAGTTCACCATCACGACTTACACAATAAACGGGGTCGTGAGTTCTCTGAACATTTCGCTTGTGATTGTGTTTGATTTTTTGCTCTTTTATTTTGGCTTTAATCGGGTTTTGTGATTTTTGCATTTTTTATGAATTTTTTGAATCTGTCTGTTTCTCTTCAGGTTCAGGCTAAGGTCTATACTCTATCGTCAACTGAAGTTCGTATTTTTGCTTTAAATTCTATGAAACCGGGTGATTTATCGATTAGTATGAAATGGCTTAAACGATTGCTCGGCCATTCTGAGACTTCAAATGTTTTTGTTGTTCTTGCTAAAGGGCTTTGGTTTGTTATCTGGTTCTAATATGTGAACCTTTCTTTAATCTGCATATTTCGTTTCTGTTTTTTCTGCTTTGCATATCTCCCATCATTTTAATTTTTTCTTGAATGTAACCTCTAGATTGAATTCTTAAGAAATGGAAACTTGACTGACTGAAATAAAACGTAAAAGAAAATAAATCATTTGCTCTGTAATAGAGCAAATGAAATACCTATCATTAAGATGACTTTCCATATGAAAAAGATTGCAAATTATGCTTGTGAAGATCAAAAAATTTCTCCTGTCATGGCTACTTTCTTAGATTTTTAATATTATATCCACGCTATAGTCCCCCTCTAACAAGTTTGAGATATGTGGAGAACTCAGATTATTTATCTTAATCTATCAGGTGATATAAAATGAGTTATTACTGAGAAACTCACTTTTGAAAGCTTTCATATATAGTTTATGCTTTTACGAGTACTAGCAGCTCTTTTGATTGGTAGAAAACATAATGAAACTGCTAGTTATCCCGTTCAACAAAATTGGTTGTCAACTTCAGCACTATGGAAAGTTTTTATTACCACTAGAAGTAAAATTTACATGTTCTTCCACCATATTTCTTGATTATTAGGAGAATGATGTACGCTATTGCTTGCAAACTCTACCATGTAAGATTGATTGCAAAGTTAAGACAATATGTTTTCACATGACCTACATTTTCTTCAAAATAACTCCAACTATATTAAAAGAACTAAGATTTTTGAAGATGGAATCACTTTTCAGTATTATTTCATTTGTGTTTTCTAAATTTATGACTCTGAACAATGAAAAATAGTATATTATGTAATCTCTAGGTTCCGTCTGGACAATTTTGCTTTCAGTGTTTTACTTGCTAAGCTATAACAACATAAATTAGACTCTTGTCCCGAGGATTCTTATTATCAAACCTAAGAGACTTATTTGTCCTTCAAGAATTAATAATTTTACCTATAGCAAATTCATTTTCCTAGCTTGACTATTAAGACAATCGTGTGTAACAAGTTCCTAAGGGATAACAAAAACATAGATAAATTTTAAGCATTGTAGACTTCAGTGCGTGACCAACAACTAGAAAGCCTTGATTAATTAAAGTATAGATCAGAATAAAGTTACAAATATTACTCCAATTATTTTCTGAAGAGACTGCAACAATCAAATCAATATTATGTTATTTGAACACTAATTTGAGCCAAACGAAATGTTGCAATTTATAGTTCATTTGCCTTTTACTTCCTTGGAGGAGTGTGTTCCATAATTTTTTTGGCACGTGAAATTGTATTCGGTTGCTGAAGCAGGTGTGGACTCCTAATTTTTACCCTTAACAAGTTTAAATTGATTTTTGATTTTGGAAATTTGCAATACAAGTCACTGTCAGTAACTATCCTGCCCTGGTCATTGATCTTCCTAGAGACACATGTTATAGGGGCTTCCTAGATGAAGAACCATGTTACGTTGTGGAGGCTGGATATGATGAGTCTGCACTTGGATGCTCCTTGAATATTGATGAATGCCTGTCTTTTATCTAAGGAACTCTCCACCAAGTACTTCTATTGTCCGTTGAGATCTAGCTACAGGTTCTGCAACATCATTCTACATAGTCTACTGCTACATCAAAAGCATTGTTCTCTGTTCTGACTAGGATTAAATTCACTTCTTGATGTTAAGGGCTTCTACAGCAAAGTTTCCAGGGTTAAACTTTGTTGCTAGATTCTATGCATTTTTGAATCCTCTTAATATGATTTTCTTGGCTTGGAGAAAAGCCCCAATCAATATCTTATAGTTATCTACTTCATATTATGTGGTGCTTGATTGAGATATTGGTGTAATCCTCCAAATAAGCTGTGGTACTCAACCATTTTAGAGGGAATTAATGTCTGCTGCACAGATTCCTTTCCAAACATTAATTGCTTGACAGGTTTCTAAGCAGCATTCTCGTCAAGATATCATGGATCTTTGTATTACCTCTACCAAAGAAATGAATTCTAGGTATAGTAGAGATTACTGATGGCTATGACTACTGCTTTTTGGACTCTACTTGTTCTCGTGGGTTGATCTTCCCTATCGAACTTTTGAGTTCTTAGAGAATCCTTCTACCACTTTAGTATGGAATTATCATCTAGTCTCAATCAATTGGTGCTGCATATGCTTATGATGATTTTGATGGACTTGGGAAATTATTGATCAAGTCTCAAACTTGTGTCGGACAATCTTTCCTTAACTTTTTGCTTGATATAGTTCTTTTGTTGACCATGCATAGCAAAAGAATTAGTTGTAAGTTTACAAACTTGCTTTACCTCCTTCGAATTGTGGGTGCTTTGCTTTTTGATGATGGTTTTGTTTTGAGGTAGTGGGCTCTGATTGCGTTTCGTTTCTTATGGGAGATTGGAAGCCTCAATGATCATAAAAATGTATTCACAGCATTCAGTTGTGGGCATCGAGAGTTGCTGTTGTACTTTTTTTACTAGAGACTTGATGTGGATTTGAGTCGGAAAGACATGAGCATTTTGTTGAGAGAAGGCATTGTGACTATTTTTAGTATGAGTGAAGTAGAGAAAGGCGTGATAAAGGAATTTTAAGGATTTTTTTTTCTCAACTGGGATGATTGAAGAAAGTTTTGGAGAAGACTTTTGTGCATGAAATAAGATTTTGGAATGCAATCTAATGAAAAGCAGTGAGAATAGAAAAACCAAAATCTTTAGCAAATAAATGAAAGGAAAGTGTAAGGTAAATAATTTGATCTTCATGGAGGAGGCTAAAGAGTGTCAACAACTTCTTACAGCTCGACTTTTCAGAAATAAAGGTTATTTCTTTGTGGAGAAAAATTAGATATTGGTGACAGTGACATAGGATGGTGTATTTTCTACTGACACTAGTTGCCACAATAATAGCTTGTGGGAAATGACAGGCAAAAAATTGATTTTTTGTGCCATATGATGAGTTATTGGTTTGTAATTATCTGGATTGTCGAGCTTAGAGATCTAGTTTGTTTCTCATTCTTTCATGAAGTAGTCCTTGCTTCTTTAAATGAAATTATAATTTACTGTGGCAAAAGTTTAATGACGATATTTGTACTTTTTAGGCACAAATTTGCTTTCTATTTCTTGCCAGATGTAATCTCTAATGAGATGTATCATCTAAATATGCTTTATGTGAGAATAATTGTCAAACATGGTCCTCATAATGGTTGTATATCGGGCTCAACCTCTTCATCTAAAGAGCTAGAGAATTTCTAAGCATATTAGTTTGATTTCTAGAGATATTGTTCATGAGTTATTTAAATTCAAAGTTTTAAGATGAATTAGAAACTTCCTGTCACTGTCCCATTTTCATTCTACTAAACTTTTGCAAATTTCTCACACAATAATTTGTTAATTGCACAGAAAAATATTCACAATAATACTATTAGCATATCATCCCTACGTTTCCTTGTGAACAATATTTTAAAATAAGTTATTTTAAAATCTTTGGTTACTTTTCAAAAATGTTTCTCTTTTTATTGTTCTTTTGCAGTTTTCTCACCATGTTAATATCATTTTGAAATGTATCCCCAAAAACTTTATTTTGGTAGATTTCTTAATTTGTTGCATTGGGATATTAATTAAATTAACATCATGCTCTCTTCAACTAAAGTTTTGGTATAGAAAACAAGTAATCAAGTTGGATGATAGGAGTTTACATATGGACTACATTTGTACAACTATTTAGGATAATACTTTATGCATTTATTTCAAAAAGTTAGAAGATTTTAAGTGCACAAAAGGTGTATAAGCTACAAAGATGGAGTTTGGTGAAGCTTGTGGGCTTGGCAAGATTTGTATTGAAGCTTGGAATTGTGTGGGTGACATTTGTGTGGAGTCACTTATGGATTTGCTTAACAAAATACTTAAAACAGCAAAATGTCTACCGAGTAGAGTAGTGCATGCGTTCCCCTTCTGAAACAAGGAGATGCATATAGTTGTGGTGTTACAAACAGATTAAAAGCTTATGGTCTATACTATGATGTTCTAAGTTTATGAGTTATTAAATAGAGGTCAACAACATATACCTAATATCAAATCAATTTCACCATTAAAAAAAGAATCTAATCGCATAGCAGATCAGTAACAATGACTATTTTTCTTATTAGATGATTGATATAAAAGTACGTAGATGTAAAAAAAGATCATAATATTTTGATATATTTTGAAAAGGCATATAAAATAATACTAAGGAAGTTTCTTTATTAGGCATTAGAAATAGAAGAAGTGTTCAACAAAAAATTAATGTCCTGCTTGAAGTCTGATGTTGCCCATTCGAAGTAGCTGCCTATTGCAATCACACTATGCCAAGGTTCTATTTTGAGGCTTTACTTTTTCATTTTGGTAATATGCAAGTTGAATAAGTATATTCAAGTTGGGATTTTGTAGTGCATATATTCTACTTGGTTCAAAAGGTTACCATATATCTATTCATGAAGAGTATCTCTCATTCTTAATTCTACTACCGCGTGCTACCCCATTGTTAGCCTCGGAGGCTCGACGCCACCTACTTGTACCCTCGTTCTATTTTGTCAACTCTGCGTCCACCCCGTGTGTGCCCTTGGTCGACCAAGCCAAAGCCAACCCGATAGTTCCCGTCACCCGCCATTGAAACACGCTTTTTTGGGAAAGTGAGTAAGATTGAAGCATACTTAAGGGAAAATTGCATCCAAGGACTCAAATTTTTTCAGTCTTGGTATATCCTCACCCAAATCATTTAAACCATAGTCATTCGAGTCCATGAGATAGTTGCTTAGTTGGATAGCGCTTGAATTTACGCCATTGTGTGATTCGTTTTTGGGCACAATAAATTATTGTTAAAAATATTTTATGAGAACCCCATTGTTCACTTTTTCTTAGGGGCATTTACGTACAATACATACAATTTTAGAGAAATTATGGATTTTACACTCAGTTTTCAAAAAATTAGTGAAAATCTTATTAAACTTCGAATCCTAAGTTTTTAAGTTCAAAATTAAAACCTAAAAGTATAAGCCCAAACCTTTAACTTACTTTAACACTAAACCTCGAGTTCTAAACTTTAAACATTAAAAGATAAACCCTCATAATAAAAATTTTAATTATTAAATTAAGCGTATATAATTCACTTCAAATTCAATTTAACGATACAAAAAGTCTTTATTATGAAGTTATGAACTATGCGTAGTAGGATAAAAACTATTCAAAAATTTTAAGTAAGAGTTTTTTCCAAAATTCTGTGTTTAGTATGTAATTGTCCCATTTTCTCTTATTGAAATTTTACCTTAATTTGAGTTGTTAATTATTCAGTTACCCTTTTGTATCAAAAGAAAAAAAATTCAATTACCCCTAATCTTATTTGATTTAAATGTTGAAGGGATTAGTTTCGCAAGTTTGATTAATTTCTTAGACATCATAAAATTATATTTCGAAAAATGTTATATATATATATATATATATCTTCAGAAATTTAAATTATTTTTGAATATTATCTTAGTCAAATATAAAACATTTGAAAATATTTTATATTTGACTAAGATAATTTATTGATTATACTTATTAATCTCATTGCACACATCATAAATCACTTGCCCTGCTAGTTTGATCGTTCACTGGGTATTGAATTCATCTTTTGGTTCTTACGAATGAGTAGAATTTCCCATTGCCATAGGAATGGAAGCCGTAGTTGTACCCAACAATCTATTCTATCTCCCATTTTGTGTCATCTCATGGACTATCATCATTGCCATAAAAGTTGTGTGATGTCATAGATTATCTTCATGCCATAAAAGCTTCCTGACCACCTTGTGCTCCATGGAAATACCATAAATGCTGCAAGAAGCATTGGGGGATAAGAATCAGTATTAGCCATGAAAGAGAAATTCAGTTCACTAGAACAGAAAAATACGAAGGAGGTGATCACTAGACCACAGGAAGTGAAGCCAGTTCTATGAAAAGTGGTCTGTATTGTGAAAATATAAATCTGGCAGTTCCTCGGAAATATTTAGTGAGGTCAGTTGGTTGCCAAAGGCTATACTCAGACTTAAAAAATAGGTCTTCATAGTAGTTATGAGGAATACCGGTTAAAGTAGTGGTGAGCTTAATCTCTATATCAAGCATTTGAAGGAAGGTAAAGTCACTGCCCTTGTAGTATATGTGGATGATACTGTTATTACAGGCAGTGATCTGGCTGAAATGGGTCACCTAAAAGCCCAACTAACTTGGGAATTTGGAATGAAAGGCTTCGGAAGATTTAAATGCATCATTGGTATAGAGGTGGCTATGTAAAAGAATGTATTATGTATTCTGTATCTAATTAAGGAAACTGGAATTCTTAATACTAAGGTTGTCAGTATGCCAATTGATTGAAAAGGCAAGGCATAAGTTCCATGACTTGATATCTCTTTTGCAGTAAGTGTATTTATAGACGATCCAAGTGATTATAATTTCATAAATTTTAATGGATCCTACTTTACCGGAGGTCAACCGGAAGTTAAATTTTATTCCAGACAGGGAAAGAACTATTATTTTTACTGAAATTTGGCCTTAGCAAAAAATGTCTTTACAAAGCAAAAATGACCCATACTCAACAAAAAAATCATAATTTAAATAGCATTTTGACACTGTTAAGTGCTTTGGGTGCCGTGTGGGATGTGCCCGCCCATTTGACACCATTTTGTTGGGTTCCAAACTTAATTTGTTCCAACCCAATAATTTCTTGTTTGTATCATCAGGAAAACAGTTGGCAGATGCCTTAACTAATGGGTTGCCTACCGGGAAATTTGAGGATTTAGCTAACGAGAAGGGAGATCTCAAATCTCTGCATAGAATTATAGAACTAGAAGGTTCCAGCTGTATAATCCTACTTTTATAATATCCCAGTAGAGTCCTAAGCTTATATAGCGATGAATTTCTAATTCCTTCCTTGTAAAAGCACATTATTATCCTTCCTGATATGTTACTGATTTTCCTTTGATATTTATACTGCAATGTGTCATATATGTAGAATGCTCAAATTTATCGAGTAAGAATATTACATTCTTCAAAGTTTCTTTGAGTTTTGTGTTTTAACTTCTGCAAATTTATACAAAAAACGTTTTCAGTTGTATATTTCAAACAATTATGAACTTAATGACCAAAGTTTCTTGAAAATCCAAATTGGTATATTTTATATGTATAATCCATAAGTTTTCTACTGGAATTCTTGGTTTGACATGCAGAAAACACTACCAAGTGATTTGAAAACGCATTGGCCAGTCAAAAAGGATTTTCAATTTTTAGTGTTTCAACCTCTCCAATTTTTTACATAAATATAAAGTTGACTTCTACACATTTTAACGTGAATGTTTAACAGGAATGTTTTCAGCTTGTTCAACTCTTTTGTATTTGCAAGTTTTATGATTTGTCTTATCTTGCAGGCTATCACGGCTACAGCCACTAAAAAAAATGATTTCATTCTGGGCGAGATCCAGTTGCAGGTGAAGAACAAGAATATAACAGTTGATGTTAAAGCCAACTCAGAATCTAATGTGAGACTCTTATTTTATTAATTTTTTTAAAAAAAATACACATGTATTGTGTAGCCAGGATTATGGCATGGATACGTCTCAAGAATTATTTATTGCACAGTGATTTCTGTAATCCTGTTTGGCTGGAAGCACGCATGCTTATTATTTTTGTTGGATTTTATTTAGCCCACTAGACTAACCACCTTCTTTTGCCAGGTCCTAGCTACATTTACCATCGATGAACTCGGCGCTCCTGGGTTAAAAACGGTCCTCACTTCGGCTCTACCAGATCCAAGATCTGGCAAGGTAGAAGTTTGAATGATCTTGATGCTTGCTGCTTCTACCATCCCAATACCACATGGACAGCCTGTTGTTATCTAATATTCCTGTTCTTATTTACAGATTGAGCTGCAGTACTTGCATGATTATGCTGGTATTAATACTAGCCTTGGATTGACTCCGAATCCTGTTGTAAACTTCTCTGGAGTTGTTGGTACCAACCAACTTGCTGTTGGTGCTGATGTATCACTAGATACAGCTACTGGGAACTTCACCAAGTACAATGCTGGGCTGAGCATCACCAATCCTGACCTTATCGCCTCATTAAACCTGTGAGTAACTATTTCACTTTGCTCTTAAGCAAAGAATATAAAGTGCTCCCCTTTACTGGAAAAAAACTTGGGTTCAGATACCCCATAACAAGCACTTTTTCGGAGCTGCTTGTTATAGGTATAAATGTGCTTGTTATAGAAATCTAAAAATTGTGCTTGTTATAGGTGCTTGTTATAGAAATCTCTATAACAAGCACCTATAAGTTAAAAGTGCTTGTTATAGACAGCTCCGAAAATGTGACGTGGCGAGGGTATCCGAACCCAAGTTTTTTTCCCTTTACTGCAAAGAAAGTGAAAGAGGCTCTTGCAGGAACAACAAAGGAGATCTTCTTAGCGCTTCCTATTACCACTTTGTCAGCCCACTCACAAATACTGCAGTCGGGGCTGAGCTGACCCATAGCTTCTCCTCGAATGAGAACACCCTCACCTTCGGTACTCAGCACTCGCTGGATCCTCTGACTACCATTAAGGCTCGTTTCAACAACTACGGCAAGGCCAGCGCTCTAATCCAGCACGAGTGGAGGCCCCAATCATCGGTAACTCTCTCTGCTGAAGTGGATACGAAGGCCATCGACAAGAGTTCCAAGGTTGGCCTCTCCCTTTTGCTCAAGCCTTGATGAGATATTATTTCTAGGCATTTCCTTTCATTACCCCTCATCTTAAAGTTGTCTAGCAATGGAATAATTATTAGGAATGGTAAAGTTTTGGGGGACATCTTATATTTTGAATGTTTTTCTTCTGTTTTGAATGCAGCATTCTTCTTCTTTCTCCTAATGCTGTCTGTATAAATAAATGTTAGTTGGCAGCTGGGGATGGTTTTGTTCACTCTTTTGAGGCTTTTCTAATTCCTTCAACTGTTGATGAGCTATTTACTTTCAGTAGTTTAGTTTTTGTCAGCATCACATGCGGTAGCTTTTAACTATTAAGGCCCTATTTGATGCGAGGATCAAAATGATACTAATTTAAAAAATAATAATAAATAATTTTTTTTAATTATTCTATATAAATTTTAATATAAAAAATATTATTTTTAATAAAAATATTAATTTTATTTCACATTTTATATTTTAAATCAAAATATTCGATCTGAATATTCTGGTTTAGGATGTAAAATAAAGTTGATATTTTTATTAAAAATTATTGAGTATGTGAAATAAAATAATATTTTTTTTATATTAGAATTTGTGTAAAATGATTAAAAAATTTATTTATTTATTATTATTATTATTGTTTTTTCAATTAGTAGTATTTTAGTTCTGATTTTGATCCTCACACCAAACAGGGAAGTGGCTATATATACATATATATGACTCTCAGGCTTTATTTGGCAATAGACTAAAAATCATGGTTAAAATTATCTATGATTAAAATTTTAAATTTATTTTAAAAAAATTTAAAAAATTATTTTATATTTCATCTCACACAAATTTTAATATTAAACAATCACTTTATTTCACATCCAACATAATTCTCAATAAATAAATTAACTTTATTTCATATCATACATAATTTTGAATATAATCAACTTATTTTATTTCACATTATTTATATTTTTCAAAATTTTTTTTTCTTATTACCAAAAAGATTGTATTTTTTAATTAAATCTCAAATAAATTTTAAAAATGCATATACTCTAGCTTTAAACATCCTCAAATCAAGACAGTAATTTACTATTGATCGAGCTCTAAATGAACTTATCTTTTTTTATTTTGATTTAGCTTTGAATATTATAATTTCTTCTACTTCATTTGAAAATTATGATTTATAATTAACTAAATCTCTTTGATTTTTAGATAAGTTTTTTTCTCATTAAACTAAAAAATCACAGCTTGTTCATTTATTACTTGTGCTTAACAAATGAATACAAACGAACTATTATTAAGCTAAGCACCGAGCTGTTCACTTAACGCTCAGTTCATTTACAGTCCTACTCGTAGGTATTGTATCGTATAAGTCGTGATTGCTCACAACTTACTCGATTTGTAAGTGATGAAGCCTCATGAGTTACCCACGTATCGAAATTCGTGCTAATATCTGCATTTTGATATTAGTTATTAAAGATGTGATACCCATATATATATTTTTTTATAAGAAATAAACCATTTTGAAATTTTGCCCTTGCCGGATTCCTGACTCAGCTCCTCACAATCCGGCGGCCGCTCGTCTCACCCTTTCTTTTGGCCGTCGCTCCGCGTCCATCGACTCCTTCGCCGCCGTTCGCCTCAAACTGATCAGCGTAGCGCTGGCAGTCGGTTAATTAACGCGGCGTTCAAAAAACCAACTCTTCAAAGTCAAATTCTGCTGAAAAACTGCAATCTATTTCGCTACCAATTTGGTGCAGAGAGAACGAACGACCATAAGAAGAGTGAAGAAAGGAGGCAGGGGAAGGATTCAAGGCAGCTATTCTGGAATCCGGCGAATGGGTATGGCCGAATCCGGTAAGACGCAGACGGTGGTGGCCGTCGACAGGGACAAGAACAGCCAGCAGGCTGTGAAGTGGACCGTCGACCACCTCCTGATGAACAATCACACCGTCATCCTCCTCCACGTTCGCCGGCCGGCCATTAGCACCCAATGTAGGCATTCTGACATCATCTTATCGCCTTCATTAACCCTCCTCGGCTTGTCATTGACAGCCATGAATGTCTGCAGATGGCTTCGTCGTCGCTGACGCCACCCCCGTTTCCAACAGAGATCTGCTTGAGGCCGAGATCAGCCAGCTGTTCATGCCCTACAGGGGTTTCTGCATCAGGAAAGGGGTATGACAACAGTTTAGGGTTTACTCCTTAATTTCATTATCAATCAAACATTTTTTCAATGAGAGTCGACCAAATTTTACAATTTGAGCTCAAAATTGAAATCGGCAATCATCTGTTTTAATCAAAATGGATAGTTGACGCTGAAGAATGAGGGTTTTTGCTGAATGTGCAGGTGCAGCTGAGGGAGGTAGTCTTAGAAGATGCAGACATCTCAAAGGCCATCGTCGACTACATCACCATCAACAACATCCACAACATCATCCTCGGTGCTTCCAGCAGGAACGCACTCACGAGGTCTGTTCTTCCTCTCCTGCATGCTCTTCATTTGATTTTCTGCTGCAATGAAACGTGTATTGACTGTTCTTACTCTCCCAAGGTCTGTTCTTTCTCTCCCATTCTCCTACAGGAAAAGATGGGATACGAGGGGGAGGAGGAGCATATACAAATGTTGGGTGGAGATAGGAGAGAGTAAGAGGGAGAGAGATTTTGTTAGGAGAAATGGTCATCACTCAAACTTAAAAATACAAGCTAGTATGTCAGGATCTTCGCTTGTATTTCTAGTGCCAATCTTATATGCAGTCCCAATAATCCCTCTCTCGCATCTGAAGCCATCCACATTGATTTTCCTCATCCAAATGAGTCGCTTTTAATTCTTTAGTGCATGCATATCAACTTATCACTCAAACCGCCTAAGGCTATATAATGGGAGTCACAGATTTCTCATCCTGCATGATTGAAGATGGGAAAGACCCGTTATCTATAAACTATTTGATTACAGATGAATCATTGGCTCTAATATCACATATTTAGGGAGAAATATGAAGTTAAGCTCAACACACAAGTAAATGAGCATCATTTAAACCAAAAACCCAAGTTTGGGGCTTAAATTTTTGCCACAGATGCGTATGCTTTAAGTTTAATCAACTTCATGAAGTTCATTAGAACTAATTTGAGGCCAATATTTAGTTGCCCGATTAATGTGTTCAATGGAAGGATGATGAAGGAAATATTAAGCTCCCAGTGGATAGAATCCGTCATATCTCTGGAACTTGAAAGCAGAGATCATTCATGGTGCTTGACCACAAACCTCGTCATCTTTTTTGCAGAAAATTTCGAAACCCTGATGTGCCTTCAAACGTGACCAAGTTGGCTCCAGACTTCTGCACAGTTTATGTGATCTACAAGGGGAAGCCCGTCACTGTGAGGTCGGCCAAAATCCCTGCCCCCTGCAGCAACACTCCTCCGAGGCAGCCTCAACCTGTTCCTGCAGCTCCCACTAACTTCCATGACCCAGATGACACTGTCAAGTAGGTGTTTTTCTTTCAGTGCAGATCAACAATTTCAGTGATCACTTTGGCTCTGTTTGTTTTATGATTCAATTATAGTTATTTTTAACTTCACTCATTTGCTTGTTGATGACTAATTGTTGTAGAAACCCATTTGGAAGAGGAAACTGGAGAGGCGTAGCTGCACCATCAGGTATACCTGACAGAAGGTCATTTGAGAAGAGCGATCATGTGAGGCCTCCATCAAGGGACAGATTGAGGGGCTCAGCAGGCCATGCGATCCATGATAGCCTTGACATATCCTACTTCCCACCACGATCATCCACCTCTCGTGATTCCTCTGAGGATTTTGATGTTCAAAGAAGCTTGGACTTGATTAAACCCCCAGAATTTGGGGAAATCTTCGAGCTGCATATGAATAACATGCCTGACTCTTCTCCCACGTCCGGGGTATGTCTTCCAGTAACACCCAATTTGATCTCTCGCTTCGCAGTTTCTGATTTTTATTGTGTGCAGTCAAACAGAGAATTGGAAGCCGAGATGAAGAGGTTGAAGGTCGAGCTGAAGCAGACCATGGACATGTACAGCACGGCCTGCAAGGAAGCAATCACAGCCCAGCAAAAGGTTCAGCAAATATGAATTGTTTCGATGAATGAATGCATAAAGTAGCTAAAAACTTCAAGCCCATCTTGTGACAGGCTAAAGAGCTTCACCAATGGAAGATGGAGGAAACCCGGAAGGTCGAGGAAGCCAAGCACGCAGAAGAAACAGCTCTTGCTCTTGTAGAAATGGAAAAGGCAAAATGCAAGGCTGCCATCGAAGCAGCCCAAGCAGCGCAGAGACTAGCAGAGCTGGAGTCACAGAAAAGAATGCACGCGGAGCTGAAGGCAAAGCGTGAAGCAGAGGAGAAGGTGAAGGCACTAAATGCTCTTGCCCACAATGACCAACGTTACAGGAAGTACACCATTGAGGCGATTGAGCTCGCCACTGAATACTTCTCAGAGTCCCTCAAGATTGGAGAAGGGGGATACGGGCCAGTCTATAGAGCTTCCCTTGATCACACCCCAGTAGCCATTAAGGTGCTGAGGCCAGATGCAGCACATGGGAGGAAGCAATTCCAGCAAGAGGTTGAGGTTCTAAGTTGCATCAGGCACCCCAACATGGTCCTGCTGCTTGGTGCCTGCCCAGAGTACGGCTGCTTGGTCTATGAGCACATGGATAACGGGAGCTTAGAAGACAGGCTCTTCCGCCGCGGCAACAGTCCTTCAATCCCATGGCCATTGAGGTTCAAGATTGCAGCAGAGATAGCCACCGGGCTTCTCTTCCTCCACCAGGCAAAGCCAGAGCCATTGGTACACAGAGACCTGAAGCCAGCAAACATCCTTCTTGACCGCAACTACACCAGCAAGATCAGCGATGTGGGCCTCGCCAGATTGGTCCCTGCGTCAGTGGCCAACAGTGTGACCCAATATAGAATGACTTCAACGGCAGGGACTTTCTGCTACATCGACCCAGAGTACCAGCAGACGGGAATGCTGGGCATCAAATCTGACATCTACTCTCTTGGGGTTCTTCTTCTTCAGATCATCACTGCAAAGCCTCCAATGGGTCTCACGCACCATGTGGAGAGGGCTCTCGATAGAGGGACGTTCACGGATTTGCTCGACCAGACGGTCCCAGATTGGCCGATGGAAGATGTGATTGGGTTTGCGAGGCTTGCGCTCAAGTGCTCGGAATTGAGGAGGAAGGACCGGCCAGACCTTGGGACTGTCATTCTACCGGAGCTTAACCGGCTGAGAAATCTGGGTCATGCGTTTGAAGCTAATCGCAGCTGCAGCTCCAGCACTACCAGCGGCAGCAACGAAGGAGCAAGCTTGAGCTCCGCGCATCAACGAGCTAAATCAACTAGCCAGATAGCTTTACAAAACTTGACTGTTAACAGCTAATTTTTGAAGATTTGATATGATGATCTCACTGTGTCACATTTCGAATTGTATAATTATATTCTTCACATTACAGAATCTGAATGTGCTATATATTCTTGAGCATGAAAGAAAAAAAAAATGAACAATTAAGCTCGTCAAAGTTTGCTTTCTTTATTAAATCATATTATATTAAGAAAACAAACTGCCCGTCGACCAGTTATGACATGTAAATAAGTTTGACTCAATCTCCAATAGTGTTATTTGAACAATGCATCGAATAGTCCATCTGGATTAAAGTCGAACAGTCTATCAGTGTGAGCCTAGTCGAACGACAGGGCCAAACAAATAATCAATCATGAATTTTACAAGTAGATAAGTTAGTAGAATCAGAGACGAAAGTTTTAGCAAATAAGAGAACAAGGTATAAATTAAGATAAAATATATTTTGATGCTCATTGATAAAAATATAAATGTGAATTTTGAACATATGAATATTCTTAAGTAGAAAAGGATTTAAGTCCCTTAACTGAAAGATGTGTTAACAACTATGAAGCACGAATATAACATAGAGAAATGGGGACACGGCACGATACTGCAACACGATAATTTTCTAAAATAAAAAATACAGACACAATACAATATATCAAATATAATAATAAAATTAATAATTTATATTTAAAAATATATAAAATATAATATAAATTTAAAATTTAAAATATAAATAATTTATGAATAGCATTGAAATTTTATACGATTAAAACCTAAGGACCATAACCACGACTCCACCTCCCCTCTCGTCGCGCGCTAGGGTTTCCCTCCGTTCTCCTGCGAGGCTGCGAACTTCCGATCAAGAAGCTCACAACTGCTAGATCACCGTGCGAGTGCAACTGTGCGACTGTGCGAGTGCGGCAGTTGGGCGACCCGGCCTCACAAGCTCTTGCAAGTTGCAATCGGGCTCGGGTTCGGGACGACGGTCTTGTCGATTTGCGCAAGCGCCTCAAGCTCGCCAGTTCTCTGTTCGTTTCATCTCTCATCGTGGGATAAGGTAGAACAGTTGGCGGGCAGCAGAGAGGTGGCCGGCGCAGAGGAGGGAGGAGAGACTCGGAGCCCTACTTTCAGCCAGCACTTTGCTTCCTCTTTTTAATTTCTCTGGAGCACACAGACACTGTGGAGGTTTGCTTGCTTTTCTTAACCCGACAGTGTTAATAGAATTAGGTAATCTAGACAGTCACCGTCGCCCTTTCCTTCTTCCACCGGTGTCCGTCTGACAGGGAGAAAAGAGATGGCCGGCGATTCATATAACGACTATACTTCGTTGCAGAGAGGTATTCGTCTCCCTACCGACTTGTTCTATTGTGAATCTCTTACTTCCATCTTTTGCTTTTCTTGCGCACCTCGGCAGATCAAGTCCTGGTTCCCGTCGAAAGGAGTTCCTTCACCGGGCTTTCCCTTGTCAAAGATGCTACCTGCATACTTTGTCTAAATGATGTGACAAAAAAATTACGAAATATGCTGATGTTTGGGTAAATTATGTTTAGCATATGGAAGTTTTAGTTTTGACTGTATGCTACATTGTGTTTGCTAAATAGCGGGATAAGCTCCAATTAGTTCGATAATTATTCGCATATAAAATTTTCTATGAAAAGGAATGGAGACTGGCCTGTTTAGCAAAGAGTTCACTTTGGTCATGCCACGAAAGTTGTCGGCTTGCTTTGAGATTTGAATATGATGGTAAATAAAGTTAATTTTATTAAAAATTATGTAGAATGTGAAATAAAATTGATTGATGTATTAAAAAGGATGCAAGATATAAAATAAAGTGATTTTTTTATATTAAAAGTTATGTAAATGTGATAAAAATATTAATTTAATATTTTTTTTTTATAATTATTGAATAATTTTTGTTTTCAATGTAACCAAAATAGTGTTGGGACCAAACAGGAATATAACTAAGAGCTATTAATGTTCATAAACAATTACGGTTCTTAAATAAAAGAGCATATTTATTCCAAGAGCTTCAATTAGGATTTAGTTTAGTCTCAGGAAATAGCAAAATAGGTTATAGATTTAAGCTAAATTGTAGTGATATGTGGCACTCTTGAATATATGTGCTATTCTTTGGTAGTTTCAACTTTGGAGTTAAATCTATATTCAGTTAAATTAATTCTAAACGAATCCACCCATTTAGGTTTCATAGATTCTCTCCAGTTCAAGAATATGGAATAATGCAAGTGTAACTATAGATTTGTGTTACTGGTATTCTTTCTTTAAAAAAAATCTTCTTTGCTAACCATCTTGCTTGAATTTTAAACTAAAATATATTTAATATGAGAACTAACCTTTTTAGGCTAACATATGAGCAATAGATCTACTCTATATCACGAGAAGTTGTGTCCTTGCATGTATGATTTCAATTTTACTGTTAAATTCATGTTTTAAATTACCATCAGGAGATCCATAGTGATGACAATTGGTTGAGATTTTCAACTGACCATCCAGGATTGGAATACACAAAATCTTAAGCCCACTAGGGTAGTATGGTCAATGATCCTTAATAACCTACTTGTGCGATGTAGGGAACATTAAGTTCTTGTTTAGGTGTTTGATTATACCTAATCTATGGTGATTTATGTTTCAATTTAAACTAGTTCTTCTATACTACATGCATGGGATGATCAGAGAGTCAAGTTTAAACATCCAAATTATGCTAAGAACAAACAATCATGCAAGTAGAGCGAAGGACCAAAGAAATTCTAATGTTGAATTACTTGAAACATGAGTCACAACTTTCATGTAAGTAACATGAGAATCCTATCTTTATAATGTCCTGACTTGAGGTACCTCCAACCACACCAAGATGAAGAGTAGTAGCACGTTTGACTCCTCAGAGCATAGACCACCTACCTTTGCTCAAAAATCTAGCCTAGAGTCTCCCTAGTTTATTGCCCTTTACTTGCTCTCGGAGTGCAGTCTCTCTCAAATTTCAAATATTCCAAAAACCTAGTTCTCTATGCTCTCTCTCTCTCTCTCCTCAATTTATAGCCATTTTCATGTAGCATATCCCTAGCACTATTGGTCATCCTTCAAGAAATCAATGACTAAGAATTTGCAATCGTGTTGTAGACAACTGCTGGATCTGTACAATTGGATGGTATGTTAAGGGGAATGAACAAATTGTTTATTACAGGTAGAGGCTAGAATAAATAGGTCAGGCAGTTTGTTTGGTCCAATGGATGGTCCAATTAGGTCATCTATTTGGTCCATCTATGGGGAACCGATTATCCGATGCACAGTCCAGTCATCACTATCTAGGCAGTTCAATCACAAATAGGCCACTGTTCTGTGGTTCGATTAATGGAGCTTTTTTTTATTATTTGATTCTTTACCCCCAAATATCATAATTCCCGTCACTTTAATTAAAAATTGTAGTGGTGTGGATTTGAACCTAAGACTCCCTGGTTCCAAGCAAAACTTCCTCCCCACTAGGCTAGGAGAAGCTCCACTCGATTAATGGAGCTTAGTACTTGTTTACATATAAATGCATGTTTAAACCTTCATACATAATGATATTCCATACCACCATACATAATGATATGAAATACTTTCTCATACATGACAACTCTTTGTAAACAACATAAACGACATCAAAGGCACGAACAACAACATGAGACCAAACAGTCTTAATAACAACAAAATAAATCAACCTACTACTACTTTTAAATAGTAGACTCAAAGCATAAATAAAATAAATAAATATGCCCAAGGGCGAAGGCAATAACGTTGTCAGTTGTATGGACTATGGAGGACTATATCATATAGGTTGGAGATGACTTAGTTGGATCAAGATTGTAGCAAAATCTTTGAACAAATCTTTAGAAGAAAATGATGGATTTGAGAGAGTAAAATAGACCTTTAAACCAACTATTTAGATCACCCCATTTATTGGTCACAAAATGGCAAAAAACATACTTGCTATTAGATGAAAATGGTGGTGCTCTGTAAGGTAAAATTCATAGATAGGGAGTTATAGTGTCATTGTAAAGTGTGATAGAACATATCATTGGCACATTAGCTTGTGATGGTAGAACATGAGAGCAATACACGTCTTCAAAGTGTTGGCATATTGTAGGCCAAGAGGCGCTTAAGTTCTAGAAGATTGGCATAAGGCATGCCTACACTACAATGATTTATTATATCGTACAATGCATTACATATTTTCCAATAATACATGTTGGAGCTTCCATCATGCATTATGTATATTTAAGATATCCAACTTTCAGATACGCCACATAGTTTGTACATTATATTGTATGAAGTTATATTTTTTTTAAAAATATTTAAATAAAATCCAAGTTTAAAAAAGTTTCAAACAAAAAGAGGAATAAATCCCTATGTTAGAATTTTTTCATGTATATTTAAATAATCTTTTAAACAAATATAATTGGATATTCATCCATAAATATGGATAAAACCTTAAAAGAGTTTAAGTATGACCCCCTTTTCAAACATCTAATCTACTTTATTTCAGTAGTTTATCTGCTAAGGCTAGTAGGGTAAGGAGAAATCATTCTTTCATATTACTGGAAGTCAATTCAATCAAAATGGGATCAGTTCAAATCATAATTGACTCGATAGACATCAGACATATTAAATATTTTTATTATGTAATTATGTTATTTTATGCATAAAAAATAGGTAATGATGTTCATTTAAATAAATTAAGTTATAAATATATATAAATGAATATTTTTTAATATGTTTTAATGTGAATAATAATTTAATACATTTTTAAATATAAAATATGACTATTAATTAAGTTTGATTCAAACTAAAAAATTAATTTGAAATTGAATGAATTTTTATTGACTCGAACCACATTTGACTTGAAATCGAAATGTTCAACTTTAAGTTGAGACTAATTCGATTGAAATTAACTTGATGACAACCTTAGTAATAATACATTACTGCGACAATATAGCACCACAGTAGTACAATTTTAAAATCCCTATTTTTTTAGTTTATTAAAATGTCGTCACATTAGTCATAATTCTCAATCAAAACTCCTTCGAATAAAATTTTTGATTCAATCAAGTCCCTTTTGAATGGCATGTCTTGGTACATTAAAACGCCATTGTTTTTCATACCATTATTAATAATTAAAGTTCAAATATGCTGTGAGCTTTTTCTCTAATTTAATTTATGACTTGCGTGAGAGATTTACTCATGTAATAACTATGTCTATTTGTATCATTCTACTGAGAGAGCAATCTATAGAAGATGTTGATTTAATTTGGGATATGTGAACTAATTAGACAATAATTTTATCAGATTCCAGATCAATTCCTGGTTATTTGCCTCCAGAAAGTTCTGGTGTAGCGCCTCACCATTTGTGGAATTCTGATAATCCTCAAGCAACTTCTTTAGAGTATCTAAGAAATGATGTACATTTTTATTCTGTTACAACTTAAACAATTATTTGGCGATAACTTGACCAACTCTAACAAGTCTTATGTCCCTGTGTAGCAATTACAACCAAGAACTGGAGCCTATGCTTCTGGTGATATGACAGGAGTTGGCAGTCTTGCTGCACCGGGCTATGTTGGATTATCTGCTGGGGCAGTTGCAAGGGGTTATACTCCATTTGAAGATCCACCTTTACTTAGAAATGACATTGCATTAGGCATTAAGCCTGCTGTTGCAGATATTGAGCGGTTTGTTCCAAGAAGCAAAGCTGAGGAAATCCTGGTCGATGAGTCTAATATCCTTTTTGTTGATGGCCTCCCAAGTGATTGTACAAGAAGAGAAGTAGCTCGTATCCTTTTCAATTATTAATTATGACAAATTATGAAACCAAATATTATACTATGCTACTTTTTATGTAAGTCCTTATCTATCTTGAAGATCTATTTCGCCCTTTTATTGGCTTCAAGGAAATTCGTGTTATTCACAAAGAGCCGAGACGTGTAAGTATACGGCTCTAATTACGTACTTTGCTAGTGAAATTCATCAGGTAATCATGCTAATCATCATTCTATAGTATTAGATTACCTATTGCGGCATGTTATAGTGCATTTTTTTTACTTGACCATTGTTCTTGAACTTTTTGGTGCTAATTTATTTGGCAATTAAGTTATGTGATTATCTAATGAATTATAGTTTTTTTCTTTTTAAATGCTTTAGTTCGACAGATAGTAATGGATAACTTTAGATAATAAGAACACTAGAGTGGATGGCATTCCTTTTGGAAAGAAAAGTTGAAATTCCCCTTGGCACTTTTAATGTTCGATTTGTTAATTGAATAGTTTTGCTCATTGCAAAGTAGCTAAATTGCCTAAGTCTGTTTGTTTCTTATGGCACAACTTATCTCTGCTGATTGTGGACGTTCTAGCCTAATCTAATTTGGAAAAAATATGTGTAACCGTGCTCCAAACCTAGTGGCAATTTATAGCTCAGAGGGAGAATGTTAAAGTTTATCCTCTTTACTCAAATAATTTATTGCTACATCGTGATGGAGAAGATGTTGGCTTAATTAGTTGTATGTACCCACCCCAATCCTTAAAAGATTTTGCCCTCTTATTTTTTTACTATTTTCTTCTTCCTTCATGCTCTACCTACTCCATACTCCTAACCCTTTCGAAGCCTTAATCCTTAATTTTCAAGAAAAAAGCCTTAATCCTTGCTTCTTGTCCATATGTTTTATCAAATCCTCCTTCATCTTGTCTCTTTTTGTTTCATCATATACATTATTTTTCTTTATAGCAATGTTAGTTTTTTTTTTTTAATTAGATTTTTTATTTAGTTTAGTTATTTAGTTTTACCATGACGTTATTTATTTGAGGTACAATATAATTGTTTTGTACTTATTGTTGTGTCTTTTTTGTTGTTAATTGTTTTAAACAATATTTTTAATTTGAACCATGATTAGATCTTATAACCATTTTAAAGATCATTATTAATTTGATTCTTAACATAATTATAATTTTGGACATTATTGTTTCTAACATTAAGTTTATGAATGCTTATGAAAGCATTTCTTTAATATGTTTGATCAATTTTATGGCTTTTTTTCATTTTTTGAAAAAATTGATAAACCAATAATTGATGTTTATTAAACGTGTTCAAAAATTATCATTTCCTATTTTTTGAAAGAGTGGCATCATATTCGTGTATGATGTCTTGCATCTTTTGTCATGTCCATACTTCATAGTTAATTTCTCTAAGACCTATGAAAAATAGAAATTAAGCGGACTAAATTTCATTGATGCCTTGTTCAATTACTTTGTCTCGAGCAACTAAATGCAATCTTATTAGGCTTTGCCCAAGCTCAAATCTCACATATTATACATTAGTATGATGGAATGCCCTCTTTCAACATGAAGGTGATGGGGTCTCTTGGGATTAGTTCTAGAGGATGAGCCGGTACCAACTCTTACTACATAGGTCGTGAGAAGGAATAGATGGACCTAGTGGTATAAGCTGCATTAGAGAAAGAGGCAATCCAGTCAGAAGTACAATGTATAGTTTCTTCACTAGTTATTACTCTTAACATCCCAACGAAGAGGTCAATCCTGATGAAGTTTAACATCAAGTTTGCTAGAGTACATTGTAAATGAGCTTCACGTCTTCCCTATACAAACTCTCAGCTATGTAAGTGCATGTGCCATGGCCATCAAGAAGAAGAATCAGTCCTGTGCCAAGAAGTCCACTATAGCTGAAGAAAGTAGCTACCAAGCTTATGGGAGAAAACAAAAGAAACAGTCATCCTCTATGGGTAACAACTCGGGGGCCTTCTAATGTTATGATCTGTTCAAGATCATTTGTCACATCAAAGATGCTAGAGTTTTTGACTTAAGAAGAATGAAGATTATAGCAAGTGAGCCGTGATCACTACGCAAATTATAGATTTCTAATGACGATGTTGAAGGAGATGAGTGAGAGTCTAACTGAACCCCATGTCTGTGAGGAATTATTTAAACCCATCATTGACTCTGAAAACCAAAAAACCTGAACTAGCCAGCCTTGTCCACCGACGATGATTGGTGATGACATTGTACTGAATATTGTATTTTCTTTGATGGATGCATTAAGAAACTGAAATGGTCCCCAACAAATAAATTTGACTCTGCTTTGTCTTCACCTAAGAATACCTTGATAAGGTAATATTTGAGGTTGTGCCACTTGACATCTGTCAAGTGACCTTTGGGACATAGTTGCAATTTACGTTAGAACGACCCAACAATACTACTTCATTGGTGGGGATAGCTGTTCTGGTGAATTGAGATGAGAAATACCACTGACCTAATAGGGTGTAGAAAGCAAAACATACCTGTTAATGTTGACAAATCATATTCTATCATCCTTGTAGGTAATCACCCCAGAGGAAGAGAAAGGAAGGAATAATAGGGAAATCTCCTCCGTAAAAAAGTTCAATAATCACACCTCAATGAACTTGATAGGAGTCAGTTGTCTTTTTAAATAAGAAATGGGTGATTGTAGGGATCAACCTGGGGTACCTAGCAAATCCGTGAGTCCTTGGCATAAGTCCCGAGGTTTGATGTCTTGACATTGATACCTCAACCAAAGACCATTCCAAGGCTGGACACCCTGGACACCCTGACGATAAAGCCTTGACCAAAGAATATGGAGGTTAGATGTCACAATGTCGGCATCTTGGGCATCATCTAGAGGTTAAGACCCGGCAGTAGCTCTAGAAAGACAAGCCTTGACAATGGAACCACCATAGGACTAATAGAACCGGACTCAACTCTGACATTATCTTGGCTTGAAAGGACCAAAAGCCTTGGCAATGAAACTAGCTCGGGTCGAGGGAACAAATCCTCGACACCAATATCCATCAAGGTCAAAAGAGAACAAAGAAGCAGCATTGCAGACAGCCTTCAAGGTAAAGACATTATAACCCTCTAGGTCAAACTTCGAGCATCAATGCCAAGACCTTAACATTGACTTGACATGAGGACTTGAGACCAAATCATGAGGCAACATGCAATTCTATCCTAAAGCTAGGAAATAGTGTGACGTCATTTAAGACCATCCTCAAAGTGTTAATTTACTAGGACGGTAAGTAGCATTCAACTCTTACTTCATTTTAACCTGGGGCAAAGATGTATGGGAAAGTCTAGAGAGTTGCATTGGTAATATGAAAACCCACTGTCTTACTATAATTATGACATGAATGAGATTTTAGAAGATAAAGGAACTCTACTTGTTTGTCTTCTTTACTGCTCTTGCCTTTTGCTTATCATTCCCCTTTCCTTCCATGTGGAGAGGTTAAGCTTGAGCGAAGATAGAATCAAACATCCCAAAACCTTTGCAATTTGTGTGGCATAGGGGAGCTCTTGCCATATTTCAAACCAATAAGGAAACCTAGTATCGTCATAGATCACGTAAAGCATCGATACTTTATGAAGCCTGTCGTATCCGTATTAGATACATTTACTCCCTAATACTCCATTGATACTCCACGTTGCGTGTCAATTTTTATTTTATTTTTTAAAAATTTGATAGTTATCTAATACTTTTTCGATATTTTCTCGACACTTATCCGATACTTCTCAATATTTTTAATTAGAGAAAAAAATATTAAAACAGTTGATTCAACCCACACGATAAAAAATAAAAAAATATCTCATACATTAAGCACAACTCATTTTTGGACAGTTGAAATAGATCATTTTTTGTATTTTAGGTAAAATGTGCTTTATTTGGTCGATGGAAATCACGTTACTTCATTATTTAATTTGATTATTGTATTGACTTACCCAAATATATAATAGTGTTTTTCTTGGATTTAAACTCAGCTTTAGATCACTATGTTGTGACTTAAGAAGCGGCCTGAGAGGTGTGGTTTCTATATGGTAAATCCAGTTCGATGAATAAGGTTGAAGATTTTTAAAATTGTAATTCAAATTAGGTCCAATAGTAAATATAACATAAACTAGCCCAACAAATGGGAACTGTTTAATTTGATCAACAAGTCTTTCATGTGGGAACTTCTATTGAGTATGGATAGGTGAAATATGCTATTTTTTATGTTCTAGCTAAAACTATAGGATCGATGGATGCATCTAGATAGGGCATGGATAGAGGCCTAACTATAAAATTAAACCATTCACAAGAAACTAGAGATTCTATTAGTAATAATAAGATAATATGTAAATACAAAAGCTAAAAATTATTCAAAAAAGCACACAATGACAAAACATGGTGCAACGCACTTAGGTCCCCCATTTGGCTCAATGTCAAACCAACCCTTAAGTTTTTTTAATAATTTTTTTAATTAAAAATATATAAAATTTATTTTATATCCCCTCATGCAAACTCTAATATTAAAATATCATTTTATTTCACATCTTATATAATTCTTAATAAATCAATTAACTTCATTTCACATCCTATATAATTTTTAGCATAACTAACTCACGTTAGTTTCCATCATACACCTTTTTCAAAAAACTCTAAGAATGTTTCTTCCACGTCTTTTTTAGCATCATGCCAAACAGGCCCTTAGTGCCTACATCTACCCCCATTGTCTTACTAAGAGACCATAGAAAGTTTTCACTAGCACCAAGTCTTCTTTCGCACTAGCATATTACAGAAATCAATGAGTCACCACCACTCCTGCCTCCACTAGGTTTTATTTACCTAGTAACTTTTACTAAGAAGGTTATGCCAAAGCTCAGAAGAGTACTCACTAAAAAGGTTCACACATGCCCAACACACTCTTTCCTATCCAAATTTCAAAACAAAATACCTAGGGAGAGAGAGTACAAGTTAAATATACAAGAACAAAGTCGCCTTATTTTTCTTATGATCAACCTTTGAATGCGAGGAGCAAGATGGGAATTCACCCCTTTAAAAATTTTGAGCACTTTAGGTCTAGATCGCCTTTAAAATTACTTGAAAACTCGCTTAGAATGATCTCACAATGATCCAATGATCCTCAGCCCTACCTAGCTCTAGTGCATAAAGCCCTCTTATAGTGATTTCAAAAAACACCAACAAAATAGTTAAAACCCCAAAATGGCAATTCCAACAGCTTTGGAAATTTCAACTCTGCTTCAAAAACCAACCAAACTAAGTTCAGTTGCCGTTTGTTTGGCCAACTCGATAAGCTTCACGAACCAATTTTTCTCCCTGAGCTTGATTATAGGTTGACCAACTGTTCCCTTGGTCGACCAGTTGGTCAATCGACAATACAAAAAATGCACTTTCCCTATTGGGTCAATCTAATTCACTTCAAATCAACGCGAACTCGAATCAAGTCATTCCAAAATTTGTCTCTACTCAAGACTCCTTCCATCCTACTTTCACACATTCATAGGTTAATTGTGTATGAAATCTATTTGAAACAAATTCAAAATACTAGGTATTAAAGTTCTTTGGGCTTGCTCTTGACCTATTTGATTCAATTCTTGATCAGGTTTGCTGTTGACCTGATCGCTCCAGTTCATCAACGCTTCTACCATCATGCTTGAGATGAATGAACCACTATGCTAAATACTCTAGCATTTTGGCCTTCGATCCTTGTCAATGAATCCCCAAGTTTTCTATGAATCTTTTCGATCAAACAAGATAACTTATAATTAGTCTTAATGTTTATTAGTATTACACTAACTTAAACTCATTGCACAAACATCAAAATTCTAAAGGACGAGAGGAACCAATAAAAATGACCTTCCAACCATGCACCCCACATTTAACCAGTAGTTGAGTGTTCTATGTTCCATAAGACAATTCAAGCTATGCCTCACTAATCCTCAATTTTCATTCATAATTGGTATCATTTCCCCATGCGTCTTGGGATGTATCTGGTGTCCCTATTCATCTCAATGATTATAATCATCGTCAAACAAGTAGTCTTATCTCAATGATTACCCATTAGGTACGTATGATTAATGAGTGTTGTTATTGCCTCGATTCTTGCACTAAATCCGTCAGGCAACCATTAGGTATGTATGATTACCCTTGTTTTTATTGCGAATATTATTACCAGCCTTAAGACACTTTAATTTGAACATGCTGTAACTGTTTTTTTATCGAACTTATGATTAATAGTGTAATTCTTTCTTTTACCCTTGATTTATATCAATAAATAGCCAGCTAATTTTTCTTTAGATTAGATTTCTGATAAGTTGTCTTGTCATTGATCTTGTATAATGAAACCACATATGACTGGCAATATACCTATTAGCAAAGGAAACTTCTCCATGGAAACGTCTCCGCTTTCGATTATTCTCAGGATTTTTCCAAAATTCGGATTGAAGGATGCAAAGTTTGAATGATTATGAAGTCATGCTGACGCTGTTGTCAGTTTAATCCATTTAGATTACTTACATATGCTCATATGATTTTTTGTTCCTTGAAATTCTTGGTTTTACCTTTCAATCACATTACTTTCACCGTGTATCTTTTTACTGTCTGTTCTTACAATTAAGACCTCAGATTTCTCTGTTTGATTATAGCTCCAATCAACTTGTTCCTGCATTTGTTTGAATACTTGCTATACTCCTAGAGCTGAATATCAAATATGCAGGTCGGAGACAAGAATCGTGTTTTGTGTTTTGTCGAATTTGATGATGCCAAATGTGCTCTGACTGCTTTACAAGCTCTTCAAGGTTTATTTTACATCATCGGAAATACCAATTTCCATCTATAACTTTAGACATGATAACATTTCTCCCTTCTGTCCTCCGTAAGAAAGATAATGTGGGTTTCTGCAGGTTACAAGTTCGACGACAAGAAACCTGATGCCCCAGTCTTGAGAATCCAGTTTGCAAAATTTCCTTTCAGTCTACCTTCATGATGAGTCCACGTTAAACTAGTAAAACATTGCCTGATGTAATTTCTTTTTAGTACCGTAGCCAATTTTCAAGCTTGATTTTATAATTAATAACAGTGTTGGAATTAAACGATATGTATGTATTTCGTGTTATATCTTGTTGCATTAGTTGTTCAAATTCAATCTTGTTAAAATCTGCAACTGAGTGAAAGAACTTCAGGTCATGCATTCAAAAGCTTCATCAAGACATAATCTCTTTTCGAGCTCAATTCTCATGTTGGTAGCTCAAAACGCACCAAGAAGTGTGACGCGATCGAGAATTCTGATGTCCTAAGCATGTAATATTCTCGGTCTCGTACCGTAAAAACTTCACGACATCAAAAGCTGCTAACTGATTCCAAAGCGGATGATGAGTTGTTGTCAGTATCACATAAAGAACTTATTATTGGTTCCAGTAAATGCTGCATGTTTTTCAAATTTAGCACGAGCAGATGAACATGCTGTATATTTTCATTGTGAGGAGTCTCTCTTTCTGATAATTTTATTTCACGATATTGGGCCGAAAATGAACAGAATCTTGTATGCAAGATGCATGGAACTAGCAGTGTTGTAAAATCTGCAACATGAGATGCTAAAATCAGATTTTAACACTTCAGAGCACATCAAACTAGATTTGTTGTTATCATGACAATGAAATAGATTATTTGCTGTCATTTTAAATATTTGATAGTGTTCTTGGTGGTACTGTTATTTTGAATTTTTGAACATAACGGCAACTTAACGGTTTAATCGATTTGATAAATCCTAGGTAGTAGATTGATTCTTTAATTTGATTTGATTTGATTTTTGTAGCCAGACTTGCTTAAAACATCCTCTTTGCCATGTTTCTGCCTTTGAGCTTCGTATTATTTCTTGTTCGAGGCGTGACACCTTTGCTAGTAAATTGCTAAAAGCTTGAAGGGTTATGCTTTTGCCAACCCCTCATTTATATCCGTACTTTATCAAATATGTAAAGACTCTTTTAGTATAAATTATCAAAAGTTTTTCAAAATATTTTTATCAATATTTTATATTATACATAAATTTAATTCTTAAAATTTTATGAAATGTTCATTTTGCTAGATGATTTTTTTTAAATTAAACGTGATTAATTAATTAATAATTTAAGCATAATTAAAACAAAAGTAATAAAAGAAGTATGTTTCGGACAACGCTGAAATGGCGTCATTAAGAGGAGAAGTCGCACGCACGACAAGCAACTTTTGTTTAAAGAAGTCGCCTGCCTGTTGGGTAACGTTTGTTTTAATTTTTTTTAATTTTGTATTTTTTATTTGTTTGTAATATTTTATTGTAATTTTGTATTTATTAAAATCTGTGAAGTTGTATTTATTACATAAGTATTATTTTTTAAAAAATTTATTACATAATAAGTAAACACAATGAAGTTGTATTTTTTTCTAGAAATATTATTTTGATATCTAGAAGTAAAACAAATGCGTATTTCATTCTATTCTTAAATTATAAGTTTTGTACTCAATGGCTGAAAATCTCTAAACACATCATTATACAAAACATATAAATATGTACTTTTTGTTTTTGTCCATCTTTGGTCATCTAGACCTTCCACGCTAATCATGTCATTGTTAAAATAATTTTCTACATTTTGTACATCTGTCATTTCCTTTGAGCTTGGTCATCCACGCTTACATCTAGACATATTTTAGAAATACATCAGAACTCAATGATATATGTAAATTATTAAAAAAATAAGAAATATATACAACATTAAATCACATTAAAAAATTGAAATGAATATTATATTTATTATAGTTATAAGAGTATTACAGTACTATATCACGTGAACTACATCAACTCTGCCTCCCTCTCCTACGCGGTATAACGTCACTCCCAGGAGTATACGACTCAGATGCCCGATGTCGTCGCTGGTGGAGAGCATGCATATGTGCGCTACCATCATCATGCTCATCATCGTCATCGATGTAATACTCCCTAGCCTGTTCTTGGTCGATCGGCGGTGCCGAAGGACCAACATCAAACTGTGTCTGATGAAGACCGTAATGATAATAAGCACTCGATTCACTTGGGTCGTACTGTGATGTATGAGCTGTAAGATCTGTAGTCGAATGCCCGACGAGCTCTCCGAAATTGAACAGCTCCTGCTTGTGCAGAGTGTAGGTCTCAATCGGATGACCTGTACACCTAGCCACTGGAGGGAAGTGATGCTGCGAGTAAAAGTGATCACATAATGAAAATAGTTGATCCCGAGAGTCCATCCATATGCTTGGGCTGCTGCCCTCCGTACATCTCTCGGCATCAAACAGTGAATACGCAGCGCGTGTGATCTCATCTTGACAGAGAAAAAAATTTATAGTAAGGATAACCGTAACAAAACTTAAATATGTAACTTTATAAGTTAGAACTCACAAATCTCCTGTGTATTGGTGCCGAAGGAAAATATGAAGTAGGCGGCTCTACTTCGGCGAAGACAAATGAAAGACGTGCCCCAAATTTGTACCAATTTATATACATCCTCAACGCATCAGCATTGTCTTCACTGACTAAGTGTGGCTGCTGAACAATATCAGAGCATCCTCTCCATAAACATCTATACAGTCAAGAGAAATGCTCCTGAAATTTGTGGAGACTCAACCCGACCATCAATCCTCCTGAAATTCGGATCTAGCACCTCTAGCGAGAAATGCTGCTAGCAGCCGAACTGCCGCTTCACACGCCCAAGCATGTGCTAGTCAATAACTACCTAAGTTATTAATGGCATTTGTGCCAAATAAAGAGGTGACAGAATACCTAAGAGGTCAACAGTGTATGATGTCCATAACACCTGACTCTGTCATAATGTGTCGATCTCATTACGATAAAATGAGATTGTATAAAATGGTACATGACTTACGACACACCACCTACCAATATAACGTGACACATGATTATCAATTATATATTAGTACAAATAAAATGATAATTACATATTTAATGAGAGTTACATGTATCCTAGTGGCCTCTGTATAAGCTGATGAGCTGGCAGCTGTCTGCTAGGGAGACCGATGTGTAGACGCTCCCACGCCCAAATCTGCAGTAGATGCAAGCAACCAGCTACGGTAGAATGTGTAGGGACGATAGCACGAGATAACTGCCTATAGTGCTATGCTAAAACTACAGCTCCAAGAAATAGCCCTCCAAATCATCTATAATCCTCTAGGAGAGTAAACCACTGAAGATGAATCTTACAACTCGAGGTATCTGGTAGTAAGAAACATCCCACCACATATAAAATGTATGCACGAACATGACGTGTCGGCTCTAGGGGTGTGAGTCCTTCATATATAGGTCTGTAGTACTGCCACAATAAGAAACGCAAAGGCATACACAAATTAATTGTGTTCTGCCCCATGTGAAAGGTAGAAGACTCAGTCTCCTTAATGGGGTTCATGCACACAAATCCAGAAATAGGATGTTATCCTAAACGATCATCGCAGCAGTCAATCCAATTATCCCATTTATATCTCTCTCCCACATGTATACGACCTATCAAAGGATCATCGTCAATCCAAACATCTAAAATGACAACATCCTGCAGTGTAACTGTCATCTCTCCAACAGGTAGATAAAATGTGTTGGTCTCTGGAGACCATCGCTCAACTAGTGCAGTAATCAAATTGTGATATATTCTAATATAATTCAGATGCTTGATGTTGCCTACACCAGCAACCTCTAACTCATCTATAAATCTAGGGCATGTGACAGGCTAATCTCGCAGCATAATGAGGTGGCTAGCAGGATGTAGTCCTCGAGACTGCTCGGGATACGTAGCACGATGCCTCCCACATAAGTACTCCAATGATGGGTGAACAGTTGGAAGAAGATATCTCCCGCCACACCCCTACCTCCTCGTCCTCGTCCTCGTGTCATACCGACTGCATATAAAGAACAAATAACGTCAGTAATAAGTTATAATTTGTAATATTATAAGTATGAATAAATTTTATCAACCTGACACATAAATCAATAACGTATTAAATTACCTCACATTTTCAGGATTTCGAGGACAAGTGGATCAGTTATGTCCAACAACAGACATACACTACAAGTTTTGCTCGGACACCCATTCGCTTATCTATTGTATTTCTTATCCGACGTGTACGTGGACGCCTAGGCCTTCTCACACGCAATGGTGGATTGAGCTCAACAATTTCACGAGCCTCATCAAATGCAACCCAATATCGCATATCAGAAATAACATGAAACTCACCAAAGTATGTATTCTTATAGCTTTGTATATTGTAGTAGTGTGATACTACTAGATTGTAGTCACCGCGTACCGATCCAAGAGCACGAATAATATGAGGACACGATAGATGATAAATAAGAGTACGTAAGCATGTACAATAACATGTACTATCAGAGTAGTAGGTCACTACTTGTTTCCCAGAGCATAATCATTAACTTCTCATTCATTGTAATTTATCCTAATGGGAAATGCATATGACTCAGCTTTTTCTGTATGCTTTCGTAACATTACGCGGACCCTTGGTATGTAGGGTGAGACTGCTTCAGACTCCCAATTAACAGCATTCTCCTGTCGCTTTAAAAACAAACTAACTGTGTGATAATATGTTGCACACATAAGTGCCTGAATGGGCAGGCCACGGGCATGCTTTAGAACAACATTGAAGCATTCGGATGCGTATACAGTCATAGTACTGTATCTGAAGCATCCATCATGAACGAGTATTCATTTCTCAAATCCTTTATCTTCCAGCCACCTATGAGCATCTAGATAGACCGCATCAATATCTTGCATATGGTGAATGAAGTTATCCCAAAGATCAGTAGTGCCCGCAGTATATATCTTATCACACATGGACTCAACAGCCTGAATACCGAAAGTCCGTAAAACCTTATTAAAGTTTTCTCGCAAGTGACGCAGACAGTGTCGATGGGCAGCATGAGGTAAAATATATGGTACGCCGCGCAATAAACTAGAATGTTTATCACTAATAATACACAGATCTTGTCGTGTACGTACTTGCTCAATTAAATCGCTCATTTTGGTTATAAACTAATTCCATGAGTCATTACTCTCCGACTCAACCGCACCAAATGCTAATGGGAAAACTTCATTGTTAGCATCTATCCCTACAGTAATTAATAGAGTATCACGATATTTGTCAAGATGAAATGTCTTATCTATACTCAATACTGGCCAACAGAATTTCCAGCCTTCAATAGATGGACCAAAACTCCAAAATAAACATTCAAACCTTTTTGCTTGCAATTTCTGTATGTCATAAACAGTTCTAGGCATCACTACTGTTAGGTTGGGGTGGCAAAATGGGTTGGCGGGTCGGGTTCGGGTCAAACCCAAATCCGACCCGACCCAAATAGCTTCTACCCGAACCCGACTCATTTATTAAATGGGTCAAAATCTATGACCCGAACCCTACCTGACCCAATTATGCCCAACCCAAACCCGACCTGTTTAATAAATGGGTCAAAATTCATGACCCATACCCAAAATTTGTGGGTTGGGTTCGGGTCGGATTCACGAGTCGGGTCATATATTGTCACCCCTACTGTTAGGCACTCACAATATCGATATAAATTTTTATATGATTCTTCCCACCCCTCATGCCTTCATGTAACTGATTTTAATGTTATATTTAGCATTTACCCGTGACAGTTATGAGCCACCGTATCTCTTGGCAGAGATTGCATGTAAACACCATTTGCATGTAGTGGTCTTATCCGCAGTATGTGTACAAATTAATGTCATTTTTTGTTTATTTGATACTATTTTTTTATATTCACATGATTATGGATAGCCCAATCACTCACTGAGTATTGCAACTCTCATTTCGAATGAAATGAAATATTTACTTGGAGATGATGTAGCTCCCGAAAGTTTAAATGCCTATCTAGGCCATGAAAGTAAGCCTCATCATTGATCTATACATCCCACTCTTGCATGTTCGCAGCAAATTGAACATAGACATTATTTGATTCAGATTGCTGCATTCATGTTGAATCTGCTGCAACAAATTGTGCAAAAGAGTGTCAACATCCTGCTCTCTTTGAACGTACTCGTCTTCGTTAAGTTCATCGTCACTGGAGTCCGATTCCCTTTCAGATTGAGTTGGACTACCAGTGTACGTTGACTGGTAGTCATCATCTTCTTCGTTACCGGCATCAACTTGCACGTTATAATTTGGGGATGGGCCGCAAGTATCATAAATATTGGCAACTGCACAATAATTTGAATAAGGCATATAATAAAATATACATAAGAGTATATATATATAAAGTACATTTATTTCGGAAAAACTTACGGTAGGTTTCGATATGGTGGTTCTTTTGATTCTGATGGAAGGTGTATATTTGAAAATCCTTGTGTTACTGAGATCAGAGCATTTTCTTGAGTATGCCCAAAAAATATTTCTTTGCTCATTGGCATGCGATGAAGTACCAATAAGCAGTACTACTTCCGTAACATTCTGTGATCTCATTGTACAGGTATTGTCTGCTTTGGCTTTAGAAAAACTGCGTGACTTGAGAACTTCCTAGGAGGTCACCCATCTCAATGCTACTCTAGCTCAAGCATGCTCAACTATGAAGTTTTTCATTATTAGCCTCACGGTTTTGCTCCAAAAGACGCATCTACTATTTTAGATTACGTTATCTACTTATACAACTCAGGATCTCCTTCCCTTTTCGATGTGGGATGATTCATTTTTGTGCCCCTTTCACCACTCATTATTCGGCCTAGAAGCCTGCTAGGAGCCGTACTTTGCCTCAGTGATTCCTTTCCCTTAGGATATCACCCGGCGATCACTCCCCGCTCTCTTTGGCCATGAGCGTCACAGGCTCACCAGCTTCCGCCTGGTTCGTCCTCTAATCACATCGTACTGCGAGAGGTCGGCTCTGATACCATATTGTAACATCCCGTGATCTCATTATAGAGGTATTGTCCGCTTTGGCTTTAAAAAAAAGCGTGACTTGAGCACTTCCCAGGAGATCACCCATTCTAGTGCTACTCTAGCTCAAGCACGCTCAATTATGAAGTTTTTCATCATTAGCCTCATGATTTTGCCCCAAAAAACGCTTCTACCATTTTAGATCATGTTATCTACTTATACAACTCAGGATCTCCTTTCCTTTCCGATGTGGGACGATTCATTTCTGTGCCCCTCTCACCACTCATTATTCGGCCTAGAAGCCTACCAGGAGCTGCACTTTGTCTCAATGATTCCTTTCTCTTAGGACATCACCCGGCGATCACTCTCTGCCCTCTTCGGCCACGGGCGTCACAGCTTCGATGTAAAGTGTTAGAGACGTTTGAGATGCGCGCTCTAATATAATCTCACATTCATCATCTTAGATATACCATGCTATATACCTTATTTTTTCTGGGTATTTGCATAATATTTTCACGTCGTCGTTGTTCAAATCGAGAAGCATGGCTCGACATGTTTTATTTTTTAGATCAGCTAATGTATCACCAAGTTTACACTTTAGAACCTTAGCGTGACCACCGACATAATTCGGAGATCCATCATCCGTAAATATTAAGTTACCACCGATATGAATGGTAACGTAAACAAATAAATTTGTCATTTGATCTACAATTTAGTAACTTTAAACACAATTTAATATGAAAATAACAGTGCTTAATAATATTTATTTAATTATTTAATAAGTAAAAAAATTATTCAAAATATTAAAAAAAATCTAAACAAAATTTTAAAAAAATTATAACTTACCTTAAAATATTGTTGCTCTTGATTTTTTGCTGTAGAACTTCTCTTGCTATTCTCTAAAAATTCGAAAAAATAAAGTGTGCGGAGAAAATGGGAGGGGAGGGGAAACATTTATAGATTTTTTAAAACAGCGCGGGCGACTTCTATCTCTGTGAAGTCGCCCGGCGGCAGGCGATTCCCACACAACGGAGGTCGCCCGGTGGGCGGGCGACTTCAGCATAGCGGAGGTCGCCCGCCGTGCGGGTGACTTCTGCTCTTAACAACGCCGTTTCGGCGCCGTCCAAAACATGCTCCCTTGTTAATTTTGTTTTAATTATACTTAAATTATTAATTAATTAATTAATCACGCTTAATTTTAAAAAGTCATCTAATTTTTAATATTAAAATAATTTTATTTTATATTATAATTTATTTCTTACTTTTACTAGAAAAAAATTTTAAAATATCTTAAAAATTTACTTCAATTAAATGAGTCCTAAAATAATAATGGGATAATTACCTACATGCCACACCATCTAATTTTATTTATGTCTTACCCATTCATTCTTAGTTAATTACGCTATGCACACTCAAAATATTATAAAATCTTACATATGCACATTTTAACTTATTTCTATTATAATGAGTAATCGTAATTTTTCAATAACCTAACTATAGTTAGATTATAAAAAATTTGAGACGTTCATCATATTATTTTAAGAATATTTAAATATATTTTGAGTGAAAATCTTAAAACCTTAATATTTAGGTGGCGGCAAAAGAAGGAGACATCCACGATGTGAATTGATTTTAAGATAAATCAGCGCTTTAGTGTGGTATTGAGGAAGAGAAAAATATGCACCATTAAAGATAAAAATATAATTTTAATGATTTGCTAACAGAATATTTTTTTAAAATAAATTTTGATTAAATTTTAATTCAAGTGTGTGTAAGATTTTGTAGTATTTTGGGTATGCAGAGCATAATTAATTAAGAATAGATGGGTAAAATATAAATAAAATTAAATGGTATGATATGTAGGTAATTATCCCAATAATAATTTGTCAGAATGTATACCATTCATGGCTGAGAATCTGCACTTATTCTATTATCAAAAGCAAAAATCTCAACCTTATTTTTCCGGACATAAAAGAAAATGATAATAAAATAGCAAAGTTTTGAAAGCCGAGTTTAGAACCGTTAGACTGAAAGGTTCAAGGCAATGGTCGAACCGGGATGAAGTAAAAATTTAAAAAACTAATAAAATATAATATAAACATAATTAAAATATATATATACACACATCAACACAATAATTAGACATAAAATAAATGTTTAATAATTGAATTCAACAAATAATATCTTATGTCAATAACCCAAAAAATAATTACAAGCAAATCGAAATAACAATAACCCAACAAAATATTCGCAAATCACAAATTAAAAGATCTAAACAAATAGTATGCTTTGTCAATATTAAAATACTAAATTATTTCATTATTTCATATCACTAAAATAATAAAACACTAAATTATTCCGAGAGGATGGAGACTGAAGAAGAGAGTGCGAGACAAGAGGAATCGCGAGTTCGAGGCTGTCGCGCGAGTATAGGCCGCAGAACGAAGGCTGAATTAGGGACGTAGGATTTAGGAAAGTTTTTTTTTTATTTTAAACTCAATCGGTCCAACAGTACCGGTTGACCGATTGAACCACAATTTAGACCAATTCTGGCCAGTTTTAATCAGATCCGGTTATAAAATTAAATAGGACCGGTTCACTGACCGATTCACGATTCGACCGGTTGAACCGACCGGTCCGATCCGATTTTAAAAATCTTGAAAAATAATAGCATTATTACAAAGTATACTTTTAAAATTTAAGATTTTCTAATATTTTTTTAGAATAGTGTTTTTTTTAAGTTTTTTTTTTTGAAAAAGTAAAAATAGTATTTTGCGACGAACTACTTGGGCTCAAAAGTTCAAAGTTCAAATTGAGACAAGTTACCTCGAATTGCACTCATAAACAGCCTGGGAAACATATTAAATTTTAAAATATTTTAAATTTGAGATTTTTTAACTAAAGTCCTGTTTAACAATGGGCTAAAAATCATGACTAAAATTAGCCATGACTAAAATCTTAAATTTATTTAAAAAAAAAAAATTAAAAAATTATTTTATATCTCATCTCACACAAATTCCAACATTAAATAATCACTTTATTTCACATCCAACACAATTCTCAATAAATCAATCAACTTTATTTCACATCCTACATAATTTTTAATATAATTAACTTATTTTATTTCACATCATACATATTTTTCAAAAATGACTAAAAATTTCAACCAATTTTTTTTTCTTATTATCAGACAGAGCCTAAATGTCAAAATCATTTTAGGTGGTAAATTTTAGCTAATTACTTCTTCGTGTATCCCTTAAAAGATTGTGCGTACAAAATTTAAAAAAGAAAAAGACTCTAGAATAATTATTGGATTCGACCGACTGAACCGCTCAAAAAAGAGCCGCCGTGTCAACAGTGGGCTCATCCAGTGCTGACGTGACGTCCACCTATTAGCTGATATCCAGGTTTTCAGCCACAGTAAAAAATAGTGCATATTATAAGTCGGGCAAAACAAAACTTCGTCTCAATGGGCATATTTTGAAAATAAAATCCAGTAAGTTTGGATGAAACTTGAAACAAGGGTTGGTAGTCCCAGTAATCAGCTAAAAAAGAGAAGAAATAAGAAAGTAGCCTCAAAATTCTATAGGGTTAGGGGGCCTTGAGCTTCCACCATTGAATAACATCTATAGAACACAAAGTTGAATCAATTTCATGCCCCACTAAAATGACAAATGGCTATAAGAAACAAAGCTCTCCCAACACTGAGACATAATACAACACGATACACAAAAGATATCGCCGTATTTTCTGAAGATATTTTCTCAGTAACCAGAAAAGCTTCTTTTAACCGCGACACTTTTTACAAAGCTTAAAGACGCGGAGCTATTGCTTGAACTATAGAACAGCAAGCAGTGTGATTATTGCTGCAGTCGTGCATATCAACGCCTGTAAAAGAACCAAAGAAATGCATTCAGTTGAAAACTTGTCGGGCGGATAGGGATTGAAAGAAATTCTGGGTTAAAATAAATTCTTTGCTGTCATTATTTCCCGTCTTTCTAGCCCTACATGTATGTAATTATCCCTATTTTTATTTGTTCCTTCCTTCTCTTCGTAAATTCAAATACCATTTCTCAAATTCATACTCATTTAATGTTATTACAAATTTACAGGCCTAGTCCGGGTTGTTTGCCATTCTTTTCTCCGCCAGAAAATTCTTCTGCCATGTCCATTTCTTCATCGAAACCAGATTTAGCAACAAGTAATTATGTGCCTCTTATGCCGAACAGGACCCACCAACCACCCAAACACCGTACTGCTCAAATTATCCTACACAAACTCAAGAATAAAAGGCATCGAAAGATGGTCATGCTACTAAGAGGTAGCATTTGAGAAAGCCTACAGCAAGAAGGAATGAACAAATAATAGGAATGTGGCTACAGACAAAAGTTCTTTGAAAGGCCACCTTCCATTTTTTACGGATTCAAGTGTTTGACAGTGGCCCAATCAATGTTTATCGGTAATCAAGGGAAAAAGGAAAAATTAGGTACAACACCCACGCAAATCGGTCTTCTCCGTAAATAAAAATTTAAAAAATAAAAAAAATAAAAAATCGGTCTTCTCTATGTAACTCGACTTCTCTACCCTGGGGTGTAGAAAATTCAATTATGGTGGCTTGGTTGGTGAATTTGATGGACAATGCTGGTGGGAGAACTTACCTTTTCCGAAACTACAAAGGAGATTTATGATGCGATAAGTGAAATGTTTTTGATCTAGAAAACATGCCCGACGTTTTCAAATTCGTTCAAAGGTCTTGAGAAAGGAGGGAGCAATGAGTATGATATAATAATACAACACCCTCATGAAACCATGGCAAATGATGAATTCGTTATATGACGACAAATGGCATTGTAAAGAGGACACCATCAAACACACAAAGGACATTAAGAAGGATGTGGTGTTTTTTTTTTT
>KZ451932.1:2452964-2466887 GCA_002786265.1 Apostasia shenzhenica | reverse complement strand
ATAAGGAGAGTGTGATATGCGTAATATTTACTAAATGATGGTGAAATGCGTAATTTGTGAAGAATTCAATGTTCTGTACGTAAATCCCCCTTTTTTTTTCTTTTTCTTTTTTTTTGCATGGGTCGATTAAGGATCATGATGAAGTGATGTCCAATTAGCTCCAAACCACAGTCTACTGTTAAAAAAGTATTTGCTGAGGTTAGGCAAGATGAAAGTCGAACCAACCAGATGAAGCCCAACTACTTTACCACCTCTGAACAGTCTTAAAATTCTACTAATCAAGAAAAAAAAAAACTAAATCATATGGAGTTCAACAAGGAAATCTGCGGTGTGACCTTTGTAATAAATCAACATACCTATGATACTTGTTGGAACATACATGACAAGCCCACAAACTAAAAGCCCATGAATTAATAGAAACCGCCAATGTCACAACAGAACATAAGAAAGGCAAAAGCCTTGCTTTCTATGTAACAAATTATTCTTTAAAAGCAAATGTCTAGTCAAACAAAACACTTCACAATCCCTGAAAGTCCAATTATTTCAAGTGTCTCTCCTGCTCAATTGGCAATCCACAAAAAATTGACACTGTAGCCACTTATCATATGACTGACAATAAAGGATTGTTTTTTTAAATTTGAGAAATGTCAAAGAAACACGGATGGAAGCATCTCCTATGCTACATTTGGGAAATGTCACAATTATTCTCCCCAGATTTTCTCTAAAATTCATGCTCTGCATCACTAATTTTCAATGCAATTTGATTTCCTTGTGTTAACAAAAGATCTAATTTGTTCCATAACCTTTTATTCCTTCTCAATGTGAATTGCAAGACCTAACTTTGGGGATGACAATGGCAATGCTAAAGAATATAAAGAACTCTACTACCTCTATGTGGTTCATTTGGTCCCAAGTTGTAAACCTTAAAATTTGTCAGTGTTTTTCATCATTGTCAAATAAAATCAATTGCTATGACAAAGGAACCCTCATCTTTTCATCAAGAAAGAGTTAAGACCATTTTGTTGTGATTAACATTGCATTTGTGCTAAATAACTTTTAACCTTCAAAATAGTCATCATCTCATTAACAAGTTATATGAGGTACCCCTCAACCAAAAAACTTATCCAGTGCAAGACAGTTTTTTTTTTCTTTTTTGATAGCATAGTGCAAGACAGTTAATTACATTAATTGATGATCATACATGGCTTTCTTGGGTGTACTTGATGAAGAAACAAATATAAGGCATTTTCAATATACATTTTTTTTTTTCAATATACAATTTTTTTTTTCAATATACAAATTTTTCATGCTCAAATAAGAAATATATTTCAAAAATTTGTGCATATGCTCGAACAAACATTGGAAAGAAAGTACTTAATTCTTCATTAAAGTTCATGTGCTTACACACCACAACAAAGGGGTGTGGATGAATAAAAAAACTGATACCCCTTTAGGTTGCTTAATTTATGATCACTTGCCATGTTCCAAATCGTTTTTGAATAGATGTTGTTCTCACTATTGCTCATCTTATTAATTGTCTCACCTCAAAACTGCTTAACTTTCGAACTCCAGTAAGCATTCTATCAGAATCCTTTCCCTCATTTACAATCATAGTCCAAACCAAGGCAAAACATATTGAACACAATATATACTTCAGCCATGAAAAAGTGGAAGGAAAAATAATCAATCTCCTATATGTGACAACATTTTAACAAGAGGCTCACTTATTCACAAAGGCTATGCCAAAACCAAAGTTCGAGATGCTAATTGACATGTTGGGAATGGTAGATACCTATTCACCAGCTTGAAGAGGAGTGTAGAAAATCATGGGTAAAATAGTATTTATTGTCATTATTTAGTTGTAGTTACTTTATTTTATGGTTTTCTAGCTATCCATGTATGGAGAATACTCCCTATTAATGAGATGTTTTTCTAAATCAGCCTTTTTCCTATATTTTTCACCTTTCCTTTCCACGTAAATTGATCAGTACATACACGCAACTTGCCAAAGGAATAGTACTATTCGAGTGCTCTTTCTCACATTCATACTCATTTCAGGGATCAACTCAAATTAATGAATCATTTCTTTGCTCCAAACAATAAATGAAAAATACTATAAAAAAAACAAAAAATGGAATCAATTAGGTTGAGATGCAGAACATAGCTTCCATGATAATAAATCATGCAGTTGCAGAATTAAGTAGCAATTTCTCTATCTAGCAGCAATTCTTTTATCATATGATCTGTTTTACGAGCGTATCTTCATAAAATATACATAAACTGCCTAGAACATGTTAAACTGAGACCAAAAAAGAAGCAATGATATCCACTGCAACAGAATTTAAGCTGGCAAAATATATTTCAGTCACTCAAAATTGATGGAAACCATGCCAAGTTCATGCACAGATAATAAAATTCATTTAACCAGAAACTAGTCTTAGCATTCCCTAGTTCAAGAAAGAGACGGATGGAGTGAGGGAGGGAAACTAACAGCAATTGCAGAAGCAGCAAGACCTCCTCGTTCCCTTGGATCTTTGCGGTAGTAGTTACTGAAGTACAAAGCTGTGGCATAGTACCACATCAAGGGGCATAAAAATCCTAGTAGAAAGCTGTTAAGGCTGGTATCAGTAAAATAAATAATAACAACGAAGGAACAAAGGAAAATCAACCTTAGCATACGAACCAAAACCATCCAATGCCACAGCCAAAGCATCGAAGAGGCTTATCATACATCCCCCGTGAAGCTTCCTCATCTTTTATCAACATGTATGTTATGATGCTTCCTTTATCTAGCAAATTGGTGCGCCATCAAGGAATTATAGAAAATAAAAAGTTTGGAAAAGCAAATTTTCAGGAATTTGGAACAGAAGAAAAAGAAAAAAACAGTAATCAAGGTATTATTATGGAAACGCATCAATAGCGATCAAACTCAATTTAAGTATATCAAGGAACAATATTTTTCCTATCAAACTTATCCATGCATCATGAGAGAAATCAGTAGGCATTCTTTTAGAACGCACATTTGCCGGACCGGAACCAGGTATCTGATTGAGGCAAAAAAACACATGAATAGGTCAAGCTTGACAGTGAAGTGGTTCACAAGTTTAACTTATTAAGCCAATTCACCAAGCTTTACAGCAAAACCAGTAAGCTCATAAATGAGCTGAGGATTGAGTTCGCCTGAGGAAGCAGTTACATTGGCAAGTTAGTAAGAAAATCTATTACATAACTGTATATACTTCTAGATATAAAAGTGGTCAGAAGAAAAGGAAATAGAAAAAGTGAATGCCTGTGTTCCTTGTTCCATCACTTGAACCAAAGGGTGCCAAAAACTCAATTCAGCTACTCTTAAATTGCTTCTGCTTCTTCCTATCCCTCATATGTGATGTCAATAGCATACACAAGAGCCTCACCACACGATCCTAGCTAAAGGCTTTTATCCTCTTTTTGCAACAGATCTAATGCACGGGAAACATGCTCATAATCTTCATCCTTTATATTTATGACAGAAATGGTGGAACTTAAGTTATAGATAAATGAGATGATAAATAGAAGCAAGAGAAAATAGTGGAAATTTTCTCATTCAACTATGGGTAAAATTTGAATTACTTTGGTACATGAACACTAAAACCAATAATCAATGAAGGACAACTTATAGAATTTCAAGGGAACCTAGGATAGTTACCAAAAACCTCTTCACATTCACCTGGGAGACAAACAAAGGGGACATTTCTTCTTTAAATATTCCAAAACAGCAGCTCAAATTATAACACTGTTACACATGTCCCTAAGAGAAGTGCTGTATATAAACACTAGAGTTCTGTTTACTGGCATGAAACCAAATGAATATTGGAAGAGAATTTTGGGCAGTAAAATTTCATTATTAACATAAAACGTCAGTGTTTCCACTGATGGGTTGACCATCTTAGACTGCGCTGGCTACAATGTTATTATTCCAACTTCTTGCATAAACATGGGCAAGATGTTAGCCAATATTCAATCTGTAAGTTGACTAATTATCAAAAAATTCTAACATGAAGTCACATTGGTAGCAAGATATTGTTAGTGTGGAGAACAGTATGCAGAGTCAATACTATAACATGTGAATGGGATTCCCAGAGATTCTACCATGATAGCTAAGGACAAGATCAATATAACATTTTTCAATTAGGAACCAGTGGCAGGAATGGGATAATTACGTATTATTAAAACGTAAAGCTACTGACACAGTAATGCAATAATAGAAAACATGAAAAATAAAGCAAATTCGTGCAAAAAATAGGCGAGAGTGTAAGAAGAAGCATGAAGAAGGAAAAAAAGACCTCAGCAGATGAAAATTGTGTGAGAAACCATTCTTATTTCATGAAGGTTACCCACAGAATACATAGAGCTTTTTATAGAGTTCCAACCTATAAAACTAATGTAAACTAAACAGTAAAAAAAAAGTCAAAAAAATATTACAACTGAAAATAATGTGTATTTAATTTCCAAAATAATGTGTATTTGTCAACTGAAAATAATGTGTATTTAATTTCCAAAATAATGTGTATTTGTTGATGGGCAACAATCACTCTCCCCCATTTGAAATAAGTTCGATTCTGTGAAGGTGATGGGTAAAATGGACGTTTTAGGCTCAACCACCACCTATTCTCATCTTTTAGTGATTCAAACAGGCATCAGATACTGGATTATCTCTCCAACAGATAAGGTAATTATAGAGTTCAACAACACAGCTAAAAATATTGTCATTCAGGATAAAATCACTCACATTCACGATATAGGAATAAAGAAGCCTTGAGCAAAAGTTATTGTAGAAGAAAGACTAGACAACAAGAGGTTCAAAGGTGCCCCCATCAAATCCTAAAGATTACTAGTAAGACTATTTAAATAATTACATAAAACTAGTAAGTACACATTAGATCTAATTTTTTGAAGGATGGTACACGAGCCAATAGCTCCTATGTGGAGCCTTTTGAACGAAATTTTAGTGAGGTGCTCAGCGAAAATGCAAACCATAATAGAATCACCAACCTTAAATTCTCTATTTAAAAAATGATCACTAGTGACGAGTCCATATATAGCATTACTTAACAAACCTTTTTGGTCTAAACTCAACATGCAAGTTATGAATATTGCAAGTAAATAAGTCAGTAGCATCAAGGAAGCAGATTTTAGCAAGAAAGGGAACAAGGTACAAATCAAGGTTTAGAGACGTAATCACTCAAAAACGTTTTACTCAAGATAGGCTAATGAAGTTGTTATAAGCAAATTCAAAAATAGACAAAATAAAATCCCAATTCCCAGACTTTTCTAATACAATACAACATAAAGTTCACTTGAGTTCTACTAATAACTAAGGATTAGTCATTTGATTTTGGGTGATATGAAACAAATAATACTTTTATGCATATAATTTCACAAAGAGTTTGCAAAAATAAGTAACAAATCTCACCCCCGTACCAGAAAAAATAAAACTAGACAACCATGAAAAACAACCAAGCAATATGAAATAGATCACCAGATTTTCTATATGGAAAAGTATCATCATAGAAATTTGAACACCACAAAGGTGTTATGACCTTTAGCAAACCTAGGTAAAAGCAGCACTACATCCGTGCTCATATCACTCCAAGATGAATGTGGTAAAGGCAATGGTCTACAAAGATTAGTCTTTTACTTCTTTCATTCGCCAGCTGACATGTACAACAGTGAACACTACTAGTAACATCCCTTGCACAAGCTAGGCCAATAAAATCTATCAAAAGCTAGGACAAAAGTTTCGCTCATACCAAAAAAATGCTGGCATAAAATAAAATTTGTCTTCTCTAAACAAATAACCAACACGAAAAAAGAAACAACATGGTTGCAAATAAGGATGGAAATAATCTTGATGAAAAAATATCCAAATAGATAAAAAATAAATTTTGATACTCGATAAAAACATAAACATAATTTTGGGGCAAATGAATAAACTTAAGTAAGAAAGGAATACAACTTTACAGAGAGATTTAAGTCTCTCAAGTAAAAGATGTGTTAAAGAAGATAAAGCCAGGCAAAACATGTAGGCCTTGTGGTTATCATAAGTATGAAAGTGTTATGTAGTTGACGGATGCCAATTGTATTTGTAAGATAGTGAAGAATGCACTATGAGAATCTAAATCAAAGACTCAAAACAATAAAGATGCTTGGTAGTAGAAACAAGGTGAACAACTAAAAATTAAAGAGAAGAAGATTTGTCAAAAAAACTAATTTAAATGCAAAAATAAGAATAATTCAAAAAAGTATATAATAGCCTGGTGAGAAATTAAGAAAGCAATTTATAATGCAAACAATTTGGCTTTTGAAAGTCAATATAAAAAGTTAGACACTAAAGGAGAAAGATGCATATACAAACTTTTCAATGTAAGAGATAAAAAAACTAAATATTTAACTCAAGTAAAATGCATTAAAGATGAGAATTAAAGTGTACTTTTCAAGAAAGTATATTTAATATCAATAATTGAGCTATTTTTATAAGATTTTTTAATTATAATTATGACAATAAGATTGATTTAAAGGAGATTAGTATCTAAAAGGAAATAAAAATTGATCTTACATCTGACGTATTAGCAAATTTAAAGTTTGAAAATTAAAAAAAAAATAAAGTATAAAAAAATAGTAGAACTAGATGATATTCTAATAAATGTTTAAAAGTTTAATAGAAGAATACCTTGTTCCATTGGTGCAAAGGGCATTTTTGCACAACTAAAAGGACGTATTGCTTAATATGAGAATTGAACTCAAAAACCTGCAAAAAGTGAAAAGCAACAATAAGTATATTTTTACCAAGGAAGTTGATTCTCAGGGAAAAGATATTAGAACTAAAAATATAACTGCAGTGGATGACATTGCCACTGCTATAATACAACAAATATATGAAGTAACAAAGAATGATTGGTTGTGAAAAAAATATAACTCTACAAGTTCTTTTAATCACCAAAGACTATCTAATCTCTAATTGGCTACCGATAGACACGACAATATATTGAAAAAAAGTTGCAAAGTAATGACTAATGAATTTCTAGTTAGTAAATGTTTGGTTACCGATTGACCTAAATGCTTAAACTTGTAGGTTATGTCATGAGAGAAATTCTATATTCTAATACACCCTTTCATGCGCAAGGTTGTTTACTTGCAGTGTGGATTTAATTCAAGATAGGTCTTTTTTTTAACCTTGTGCTAGACATAATCAACATTCTAGGGACACCAAGGCACAAACTTAAGACTTTTAGCTTTGCTATTATGTTACATATTTGGTTACCAACTAACCTAAAAGTTTGAGTTTATAAGTTATATAGCTTGGGAATGATAATTTTATATTCTTACATATAGCAATTTCATGCACTAATGAAAATCAGCTTACATATAGTTTACATATTGCTATTATGTTAAACTACAGATTAAAGGCTAATCTGTAGTTTAAAGCAGGTTGTTACTTGTTAGCACCAAAAACATATCTAGATTTTTTTTCTGAAGGTTAAGTACAACGTTCCAAAAAGCAACCACCAAAATAGTCTAAGAAAGCTCTTTCCGTGCAGAATAGAAAATGTTTTTTTTTTTTAATAGGTTCAAAGAAGTATATATATCAAAAAGATTCGCAATGAAGAATCAGATCCCCACTCCACTGTCCATGCATGGAATACAGTTATCACATTGCATCAAATTTATGGTTACAGAAACCTTATGATTATGATATTTCACAAATATCACTGTAAATCAGCCGAGCAAAGCAGATATCATTAATTAGAGGGAACACAAAATGATCATGAAACGGACCTCTTTAGCATGAAAGCCAATAACAAAATAATTTTCTCAAACACTGAAGAACAGTTACTTTTTTTGTACTTCTTTACAAACTGCTCAAACACAGCCAACTCGGAGCTTTTAGATGTTTCAGAAGCGTAGGAAGCAAAAACCAAATTCTCTCATAATTATAGACCAAACAAAATAAACTAGGTACATTAGTGAAATTGCTTTTAGTGTTGGTTTGTTATTTCACTAGAGCTGCCTTTGATATGCTACTTAACTAATAGTTCACATTTTGATTATAACATATAGATTCGACACTAACTCAGTCCCAAAAAAAATCAAGTCATGTTAACCAACTTGGACCAGGGGAAAATCAGATCAGGTCAAACCAAAAGCAGTTTGAAGTATAAAACAAGTTCATAGGATGAGCTTCAAATAGCTAAGATGAACTGAATCTATAGCGAACTTTGAAGCTTGGAATCATTGAATTGCTTAGAATCATTGAATTGGGATAAGCTTGAATGGTATAGGAACACATGCAAAACTAATGCAAGTTTTTCCCACAGAACCATGTAAGACAGGTTCAGCAAGACTTTTCATATTGAGGTATAAGAGAGAGCAAAAATAGTTCAATTAGAAATGATGAAGAATGCACTTTTTCTAAAATAACAAATGCACCTAAACACAGGAATGGAGACACAGGTTTTGTTGTTTACATTAAGAAAAAAAAAATTCTTGATTGTTATACCAAGCCTAAGGCCCTGTTTGGTTGGAGGCCATCTTGGCCATGACCATGGCCAAAATAGCCTCCAACTATTTTATTAAATAATTTTTTCATTTTTCATCCTCAATACATAAATTTTAATATAAAAAAATTCATTTTATATTATATCTATACAATTTTTAACCCATTATACTTAATTTTTTATTATTATTATTAATTTTACTAAAATGGTTGGAAGCTATTTTGGTCATGGCCTAACCTCCAACCAAACAGGGCCAAAAGTTCTTGGGGTTATCACACCTTAATAGGAGAAAGTATAGAGGCACAGGTAAGGTGTTATTGAAGTCCCTCGACATGAAGATCCAAGACTCAAGGAAGGTGTTCTTGAATTCTTGAGGAAGACCATCAGAGACTCGACAATACCATGGCATCGAGATCCTGAGTAAGTGGAGATTGAAGCTCAAGATAAGCAATCTTGATCCCTTTGATATCAAAAGTCATCCTCGAGAAAGTTCCTTCAAGAAGGCTAGCTCGAGGAGTATCCTCGCAATGTTTGAGTTCCTCATGAAGTTCTTACATAGGTAGGTTTTCCATGATGTCTCTCAAGGACTTACATTAGGTGCTCCTTAGAGATTGTTGGTGGATATTTCAAAAGGGGCCACTAGTACAACGCACGGTTAGTGCAAAGCTATTCTCAATTCTATGCCTTTGACAGAATAATGACCATAAGCTTTCCTATTTAAGAGAACGTTGCAATGTCGCCAAAAAAATAAGAATTATTATGCATACGAATAGCAGAGAAACTTTTGAGTGCTAAGCGAATCAAGTTGCAATCATTCGCCTAAGGCCTTTTAGTGGCAAGGAAGACATCACTCATCTATACATAAAAGGAAGAAGAAGCCATCAAAGCCACTCGCTCAAAATATGGTTGAACCTCAATCTATTAGTTATCTTGTAACCTACCACTTCATGAATAACTCTCATTTTAACTCTCTAAAGGTCTAGAAAAGAAACTCTACAATCCCATGTTAGCAAAAACATAAAGTAAGTTCATGCTAGGTTGGCTAAGAATAGTGGTTTTTCCCTTATTGCGCCTTTCAAATTAAAATCTAAGTTTTCTCAGTGTATGTGCCTTTTAATTAATTTTATGTGTTCTGGGCAAGAGAATCTACCATTGCTTCTTGGATTTCCAGTGGTCCAACAACAAGTGATATTAAAGCCCAAAATCTCTACCTATTTCATGAACAATCAAGACGAACAACAAGATTATAGTTAGTTTTAATGGCAAGAATTGAGACATCTAAAAGAGTCATATAGTAGATTTTCTTGTCCACAAGGATCTTAGTGGCACCCAATTCGACCATACCAAGCACGTCGGTTTGGGTCCCATTGTTTCCTTTAGTCCATAAGGTCGGCATGCCCCGGGATATTATAGTGGAGCGATGTGCTTATTGATTTCTAGTCACATAGGAGAGCCTTACTGTGCAAATGATATATGATTGATATTTCAATACTCATAGATTTGTCTTTTGAGATTTACAAGTCCAACTGGTGTTTACTCAACAAAGTAAAATTTTTCCCAATCAGGAAGAGTCGATGTAGAGCCTCACAGATTTGACCTCACATGAGTTTCTGACATCAGCTTAACACATCGATCACAGGATGTTTAACATTATGAAGTGTTCTTTTTATTTTGAGCAAAATATAGTGAGAAATTAATTATCTTGTAATTTTTTGGGGGTTATTTCTCAAACAACTTTGAGTAATTTTGGACTTATTCAAGATGGGATAAATAGAGAAGTCTAATTTACAAATGTTGAGTTCGATCAAATCAAACCATCCATTTCAAACCAACAGTGGATCTTGAGTGGCCCGTACTACAAAAGTTTTCATGTCAAGGTTTTCAGAGGGTCTTTTAAACTTTTGGCAAAAAAATGCCCACAAAATTTGGGGAAAAGAATGGTCTATGCTTGAGGTGGTACGTCAGCAGCCATGATTCTCTAGCAACGTGATGGTGAGAAGCCATCGGCAATGCAATGAAGTGGAATCGAGCAAGCTGGGAAAATTCTGGACAATGATTCCAACATATGCGCAATCTCCGATTGATGGCAGGATTTGTTTCAGGGTGCTGGTTCACAGCAGCGATAAACCGGCAAGTGGAGAATGGATGGTTTACTGATAGCTGGCTGTAGAGTTTATTTTAGGGACCTTAAGCCTACACATTTTAGCTAGCCACCGGCAGGCCTGTTCACAGATGTGGGCTCTTATGCGCCGATAGAAGAGACTTCTAAAGTAAATTAAATCAAAATCAAAATTTGTTATTGTGGCAAATTTGATTGATTCATGTTTTTCCAAGCGTGTTTTAGTAAATTGACTCCAATTATCCACTATTTTGCAATTGTTGTTCGTTGAATTTCGTTTCAAACCCAATCTCAAGTTTTATATTGATTCTAATGGAGAAGTTTCCTTTGAATCATATTTGCAAATTAATCCATGTATGCATGAATAGCAATCTAGGAAGCACGGATGCCTTCATATACTACGTTGTGTCCGTGTCGGACAGTGTTTGGGACACGAACACAGGGGGATACGAGAAAACACCGTGTCAAACATGCCACACGGCATGTCCAGATAAAAAAAAGGAAATTACAAATGTCACCCCTAAAAAAAAATTTACTCATTTAACTCCTAATGTAAGATATTTACATATGTCATTTAAATAAATAATTACAAACTAGGCCCTCTATCAAATTGGGAAAGATCTACACCTTCATCTTACTTAAAGAAAGAAAAATCTAGCCATATATCAATATAAAGGGGTACAATATGTAATTATGCATTCAAAATATTAGGTGACATATATAAATATAAAACTTTAGGGGTTAAATAAATAAAAATGCCTTCTTTAGGGGTGTCATTCTCCCAATATAAAATATTTTAAAAAAAATGAAGGGCACTTCAGGACACTTGGCGACACTTCCAAGACACTTTTAAGCCGACTCTCTCTGAGTTTATCCTTAATTAAAGTTACTCCAGCTTTCTCATGAATATACTCATTTCTCATCTTTTTCTTTAATACATACTCACTCATCCATTTTAGCATCCTCATTTCTGCAATACTTACGTCCCGTATGATTGGAGCCTAAAAAACCACCAAACTTCCCCGAAAATACTAAATAAATATTTTATATTTATTTCACATCATACATAAATTTAAATATTAAAAATAAATTTTATTTCACATCCTACACAAATTCTAATATTAAAAAATCACTTTATTTCACATTTACACATATTTTAATAAAAAAAATTATTTTATTTTACATCCAACACAATCCTCAATGAGAAAATAATTTTATTTCACCTTATAACACTAAACAATTTTTTCTCTCTCCATCTCAAAAAAACTTAAAACAACCTCAGAACTTACTCCAATCAAATGAAGCCTTATAGTTGTACTGAATATGAGGGTGGAAAAATTCTTCCATGTAGACAGTTTTATCTCATAGTTGCAATCTGCTCTGCTCCATTGGATTTCTTTTGGTTTCAAAATGCTACATTCATTTTGATCATATTGCCATCTTGAAAAAAAACATTGAGGCATATGATGCATGAATGCGAATTATTGTGATAATTCTTGGCGTGTAACAATAGAGACTAAACAAAATTTGAAAAAAGCGGTCTAGCATCTACGATCCTGAGCCTGGATACCTCTAAACTACCGGCGGCTCACAAAAGCAGAATTCCAGCGATCAACAAGTCCAAACAGGGAAACTGTAAAATTGTTTGGAAATGATGAAACAAGAAGAACAACCAAATCCTCAGCAACATCTACAATACTGCCATTTGGGAAAAAAAATATAAGCCTATTAACTTTAACATAAAAAAACTTAAATAATAAGAACTCATTAGCAAATACTACATATATTTGTAAAGATAACTGTTCTTAGGTAAATCAAGCGCTAAAAGCAGAGAGGACTAAACAAAAACATAATCTGTCTCAGATTTTACCAACGCCAGTTCTGAACCCTAGCTCTTAAATCCAAACCTCAGATACCCAAAATTATAAACTCCAATTTCAGAATCAGAAATCAAACAATCTGTCAAACAGATAAAACTTGGTGACATGTTCCAAGAGAAGTACCTCGGAAGAACTGTATTTCCTGAACCAACGATTAGGGAAATCCTAAACCACGCTCAACTGAAGCCAGAAGCCCGCTGTAAAGAACATATGGCTATAAAAAAGGGGAACGGCAGCAGTGCAGCAGATCTGAACAAGAAAGAGAAGGCACAAAGAAGACAATCGGAGAACGACGATCGGCCTGGAAGCGATATTTTCTCCCCTTTCCTTCTTCCTTTTCCATCAACGTTGACGGAACGTTAGGTTGGGGCAAAGCTAACATCTTTGAAAGCGATCTTTTTTCCGTTCTTTTTTCTTCATTTTAGCCGCCGACGCCGACTTCTTCTCGGCTCATCAGTTCGCCGCTACGAAATCACACCGCCGGATTTACGCAAAAATCCGCCGCTTACATTCATAAGAACTAGATTTTTTTTTTTTAACTTCAAAAAAAAAAAAGATTTTTTTTCTTTTCATGTTCAAAAATTCATTTTTAGGAGCATTAATATGAATTATTTAAAATTTTTTAGGCCAGTTTTAATCTTCAAAATTAAATACCTATAAATATTATCCCACATTTTTAATAAATATTTACGAACCCAATGTTTTTTTCAGTCCATTATAATTTACAAATACAATCAAAGAAAATTTTGACATTCATTTTTAACATAAAATCACGACTAATAATTTATTTTTTAAATACTCAACCCTAAAGCCCTGTTTGGCGCAAGAACCAAATCAGGACTCCGATAAGTAGATAATGTGGACATATATTCTTTTGTGCAAAGTTTGATGATATAGTTATATTTAAGAAAGCAAAAAAAAAAACTATCAAAAATAAGTTCAATTTGAAGTGCATTAAAACAAGAGCAGTGTCATTGTTGTGTGTACACACATAGATTGTGATAAGTGTTAGCAAATCTGGCCCTATTGGGGCGTGAGAACCAAAACAGAATCAAAACAGGACCCAAATGGTAACTAATTTAAAAAATAATAATAATAATAATAAAGTAAAAATAAAATAAATTTTTTAAATCATTCTACACAAATTCAAATATAAAAAATATTATTTACTTTTACAATACTCAACAATTTAAAATAAAAATACAACTTTATTTCATATTCTAGACCAAAATATTCAAATCGAGTATTTTGATCTAAGATGTGAAATAAAGTTTATATTTTTTATGAAAAATTATTGAGTATGTGAAGTAAAATATTATTTTTTATATTAAAATATGTGTAGAATAATTAAAATAATTTATTTATTATTTTTTTTTTTAAACTAGTACTA
>KZ451932.1:2409641-2452939 GCA_002786265.1 Apostasia shenzhenica | reverse complement strand
CGACCTAAATTTAGATTATTAATCTACAATACATTTGTTTATAATAAATATAAATTTTTTAAATTCATTCTACACAAAATTCTAAATATAAAAAATATTATTGTACTTTACATACTCAACAATTTAATAAAAAATATATTTCAATGACTATTGCAAATCGAGTATTTTGCTAGAGAATGTTAAAGTAAATTTAATTTTTTTATTGAAAATTATGCCGCCCTATGTGAAGTAAACACCAAGTTTTTTTATATCTAGAGATTTTGTGATAGGCCTTTCTTAGAAATGACTTAAAAGAAATCTATTTAATTGATTATTGTGTGTTCTTTTTAAAATTAGGTATCATTCTTGGTCGTTTGGATTTAGTCCTCGCCGCCAAACCAGGCTCCCGGGCTAAGATACTATCTCACCCTGTGACGTCAAACCGGCTGTGTGATGTAATTGCCCTCCAATAGCATCAATGTTTTCGATAAACTAAAGAACTATTATTTACATTGCAATTTACTTTCGTGATGTTTGACATTGCCATCACACGGTCTGAAATCGCACGTCTATCCCTCGGAGCCACAGTTGGACTTAATATAATTTACAAAAAAAAAAAAAACGTAAAAGTGTGTCGAATGGCCCAAGTGGCACACTGAGACAATGCATTATTCCCTACTTCTCAGTGCTCTGCCGTAGCATTCTACGAGTTAGCCCCAATGAAACACGTCCTAGCTCGTATCGAGGTGTATATCAAAAATCACTTGTGTGCCAAAGGAAAGGGCGGGCCCTACACACGACTTCCTTTCCTAATATTGCCAGTCAGATTTCTGATCTGTTAATGCATTCTGCAAGGTTCAAAATCAAAAACTGTTGTTTTTAGCTCAGATAATCCACTTCGCCTTTTTCGCAAGTTAAGCATTTTCTATACCTTCTCTGAAGTTAAAGTCTTCTCCAATAGTTTCAAAATTTTGATGACACTCTATTCAAAATTTATGTATTGGTTTTTGATATATCTTTTTTGATACAAAAAGTGCTTTAGTGCAGTAATTGCTTAAAAATTTCGACGATCTTTCAACAAAAAAAGATAGTTGAAAACTTCGAAAGATTAACGCAGTGATTATATACAGTTATAGAAGTCGACCAATGCAATTCAGCCCAAAATGCATAAATGCGCACTACCAAGGCACGATTATACTGTTACGCTCTATTAAATGAATACTAGGAAATTTTTATTAGGACATATGTTAGCATTCCAATAGCGCGACCATATGAAAAGGAATTAATCATGTGAACATTATGCAAAGCATGTGAAATTTCTGATGACAGCCAATATCAAAATATTATGTTAGCAAATCCTTTTTTGTAACACGAATATCATAAATTTCATGTTAGCCTTTGCGTTACTCAATGCAGCAAACGGGTGCGTAGCAAGTGGAGAAATAAAGTGAAAGAGAAGAAAACTTAGCAGCTTCCTGTTTGGCCGGAGCGGTCAGTACGCAAAATAGATACTAATTTAGAAGAAGAATAGAACGAATAATTAATAATAAAATAAATATTTAAATTATTTTAAACATCAAATTCAAACTATGAAAATATATATATATTTAACTTTATGATGACCTCAACACATTTTAGAAATAAAAATGATCAACGTTGTATTTCAGCATGTCTAGGACCCAAAATGATTCAAAAAAAGTCGAAACAGTACTTTATGAATCTTAAACTGCATCGAAATAAAGTTTATATTTTATATAAAATTACTTGAGTATGTGAGTAAAATATTAATTTTTTTATAGAAATTGTGTAGAATAATTAAAATATAATTTATATTTTATTAATTTTCTTTTTTTTAAACTAAGTACTATTGATTGTTTTTGCATCTCCTAAGTAAACCCGTTTTTTAGTTTCTCCGTCTTGCCGTCCAATAACAGTTATATGGGCCGCCAAAAAGGTTCTCTAAAGAGACATTGTGCGCCTAGATATCAATTGACCAATAAGAATCGAATGATGAAGAAGACTCGATAATAATATAACTGACACGCCAATGCTCAATTACCAAAAAAAAAAGAAAACAAAAAAAAAAAGAGAAATACTAACAACTCCCTGTCTTCCTGTCTCTATCAAAAAAAAAATTCGAGGATCATTTGATATTGGATCGTCTCCGCCCTGTTCATGCAAGGCCCAAAATAATATCTCCCGCGCCGCCGACCATGATCTATAAGAATGAGAATTTTTCCAACTTGACAACGAACTGGACCAGCTCATTATTTGCACGAAACAGAGTGAAAAGCAAGGGCGCTAACAAGTACTAATAAATTAGATAAATAACTAAAAATTTTTAAAGTTAACAACTGAGCCGAGTTGTATTTCAGTTGGTCGATTGTGCCCTACCCATAAGATAATGGATACAGCTTTGAATATATTAGAAGAGAAAAGAATTTATTTAAGTATGGTAAACTTTACCATAATTAGAACGTTAGATCCAACTCTAATTCTGCACTTAATGTTTACAAGATCATATCGACTTTCTTATTAGGCTATACCAACGAAATAGTAAGAAGATTATTGGCGTAATGTTTGGCTTCATCTTTGTTTGGCATTGAGAGTATACATAAAACTATTTTGATCCTGTTTTGGTCCTCGCGCCAAACAGGGCCAAAGTAAAGTAGCAATCACTTGAAGAACATTAGAGATACAATCAAGAGCAATTCCTATGTTTCTCCAACAACATTAAAAGAACACATTAGAGTTTAGTAGAATATCGTGTTTTCTTATATGAAGTTACGATATTCATGTGAGATAACAGATCTAGGGTATGCTTTTTTTTTATGAGTATTATAAAGGGGTTTCATTGCTACACAAGGAGCCAGTTCGTAAAAACTCGGTATTATTCACATCTTATATAAAATTTTAATGTAAAAAATTATCTTCATTTTTGAATTTCAAAAATAACTAAAAATATTATAATATTTTTCTTATTTTTTCTCTACCTTAATGCAACATCCCAGATAAATAGACTACGACTAAGTTCATTCTAACTCTTCGATATTTACATATCAAATATTTAAAAAAAAAAACATGTGAAAATGATTTCTGTTGGTCACCATCTTTATATTGTGTGCCTTCAAGAAATGAAATGAGTTACAAAAAAAAAATAGCTTAAGCTTCAAATTTTAGTACTCAAGTAAGATAAGACTAAAAATAGAGTAGGTATAATTCTTGATAAGAGTTTGAAAAATTATGTAGTAAAAATCAAGAGAAATGGAGATAGAATTATAAATTTAAAAATTATTATCAATGAAAAGATTATTAATATTATAAGTGTGTATGCCCCTCAAGTAAGTTTAAATATGAATATAAAAAAGTAATTTTAAAATAATTTAAAATAGTTGATAAGGGATATCTTAAAAGAAAAGAATAATTATCAGAGGAGATGCAAACAAACACGCAAGAAGTGTTGTTGAGAAATTTAATTGCATTCACAATCATTATAATTTTGGGGAAACTAATGAAGAGAGTAAAATTATTTTAAATTTTTTTTTAATTTATGATTTTTTAATTAATAATAATTTATTTTAAAAAAATGAGTATATTATCACTTATAAAAATGAGTCTTTAAGTACACAGATTGATTAAGTTTTATAAGAAAATAAGATTTTGAACTGTAAAGTTTGTAAGGTCATTCAAGTGAATGCTTAACTACCTAACATCGATTAATAGTGTTATATTATAAAATAAAGTGCCGATAAAAAATAGTAAGCTAAAATAATATCCTCAAACTATTATACAAGTTATTCGTTTGTTAAGATATTTAATGAACGAATTTAAAAAGAGAAAACAAATGTGCATTTAATTTTTATTGATTTTAAAAAAACACTTATAAATATGTATTCTAAAAAGTTATAGAAATGAAAGAGATTTACACTACTTATATTTAAGTTATTACAAATATGTATGAAAAAATTGTTACTTGTGTTTAGACAAAAGGGGTTTGATTGAAGATTCTTCTATTATAATTGGGTTATACTAAGCTCATCTTTAAGTTCATATCTCTTTATATTAGTTATGAAAATTCAACTGAATGCATTCAAGATAATGTGTCTTAATATATACTTTTCATAGATGATATTCTTCTTTTTAATGAGACTAGAGATAGGGCTAATCGAAACTCAAGTTATTTGTATATATGCAAAAAAATTGGACTAGTTTTAATTGAGGATAAATTCAGAAAGAGTCAGCTTAAATAGTTTGAACATATAAATTATAAGTTGATAACAACTCCAGTAAGAAAAGTTAGATTATTAAATCTTGCTATGTAAAAAGAGAAAGGAAAAGATTAAAAAAGACATAGTAAAAAATAGGGATAATTACCTACATGCCACACCATTGAGTTTTATTTATGTCTTACCCATTCATTCTTAATTAATTACGCTATGCACACTTAAAATATTATAAAATCTGATATATACACATTTTAACTTATTTCTATTATAATGAGTAATCATAATTTTTCAATAACCTAACTATAGTTAAATTACAAAAAAAATCTGAGCTGTTCATCATATTATTTTAAGGATATTTAAATATATTTTGAGTGAAAATCCTAAAACCTTAATGTTTAGGTGGAGGCAAAGGAAGAAGACATCCGCGATGTGAATTGATTTTAGGACAAATCAGCGCTTTAGTGTGACATTGAGGAAGAGAAAAATATGTACCATTAAAGGTAAAAATATAATTTTAATGATTTACTAACCGAATATATTTTTTCAAATAGATTTTGATTAAGTTTTAACTCAAGTGTGTGTATGTAAAATTTTGTAATGTTTTGAATGTGCATAACTTAATTAACTAAAAATGGATGGGTAAAGCATAAATAAAACTAAATGGTGTGGCATGTAGATAATTATCCCTAAAAAATAATAAGAAATGACCTTATAAACTTAGAGCTAAATAAAGATTTGTTATTTGATAGATTGCGGTAAAAATAAATGATCCACCTTTACGTCTTCCTCCTCAGAACGAGGGATATATATCTTATTTATTTGAAGTTTTGAAATTATTTTAAATGTATCAAATTTTCTCTAAAAAAATTATATAAACTGCTTTTATCGACTATAATCTAATATTTGAGTAGTTCATTTTAAATTTGCAATAATTTTTTTTTATGAAAATTCGCAATAATATTAACAAGTGTGAAACAGTCTAATAACGATCCCAATGACCAATGTGAAATACTTTTACAACATAAGATAAACTTGTCAAGTATACAAGTGTAATTGTAATCAAAATAATGATGTTCATTTTGAATTCATAAATCCTTTCATTCTGGTCCTAGGACCCACTCATGAAAAGTAATACAACAAAAGTACTAATCTTTTATTATTCCAAATGGAATCATTGAAAGCATCACTGTTATCAACTGCTCGACGTAGACGTTACTGGGCACAAATTTTTCTAAGTCATGAAAAAAAAAACTAAAATGGGTAAATTACTTCAAGCCTCCTTAGGTTAGGTACTACTCCCACATAGGTCCCAACTTTCTAATTTATTTTAATTGGGTCTATTGGCACTCCAAAACTTATACAATAGTCCATCCTTGATGATCTCTACAAAACTAGATGCAAAAACTAGAAAACTTATTCAGGGTAAATTATTTGTAGGTTCCTATAGATTGAGAAAAATAACAAATTCATTTTATAATAATCTCTCAAGTCAATTATGATCTTTTAAAATTAGCCTAAAAGTCAAGTGACTTTTGCTTTTGCCATTTTTATGTTATGCATAAATTGTTTTTGGTCTTTTTTATAAATAAAAAAGAACTCAAAAAGATAATAAAAATCACAAAGAAATAAAAAAAATCATATGAATGTGTTTAAAAGTATTGATGAATTGAAATTTTGAATTTTTTCATTTATCACTTTTATTTTACACTTCACTTTTGCATAGATTCTCAAGGATAATTAAAATAGTTATAATTGATGAGCAAAGTTGTCATGCACTTAGGAGTCGAGTGAAAATCAATTAACTGATGTATTTGAAATCTTCGATCTATAAATAATTTTGACGTCTCAAAGTCCTCTGGCCTCCCTCGCTTGAAGAACAGTTCACTCTTGTACTAAAAAAACTATGTACTGCCTATCAAAAAAAAAATTTCTCTTTCTTGCTCTCTCTATATTTTGCACTTATTTAGTACTTTATTCACGTCGTCTTCATATGCGATCGATGAAAAGATGTTCTCTGCAAGAAATCAAGGTTCTTCGTCAATTTAGGGATCTCGCGTCGACCAATACCTCAAATTATAAGGACCTATGTGTAGTTTACCTAATTTTTATGTGAAATAAACAAGATTTGCCCCGTTTGGCGTGAGGCCCAAAACAGGACCAAAATAGTACTAATTTAAAAAATAATAATAATAATAATAATAATAATAATAAATAAATTATTTTAATTATTCTATATAAATTTTAATAAAAAAAAATAATATTTTACTTCATATACTCAATAATTTTTAATAAATATATAAACTTTATTTCACATCTTAGATCAAAATACTCGATTTAAATATTTTAGTCTAGAATGTGAAATAAAGTTGATATTTTTATTTTAAATTGTTGAGTATGTAAAGTAAAATAATATTTTTTATATTTGAATTTGTGTAGAATGATTTAAAAAATTTATTTATTATTATTTTATTATTATTTTTAAATTAGCACTATTTTGGTCCTGTTTTGGTCCTCGCGCCAAACGGGAAACACAAACACACATGAAAAAGTAAAACCTAACCCTAGATCAAGTAGGTCCCTGTCACCACAGCTGTTCCCTTGGCTTGTTCTCATGATCACATTTCTTTATTGTAGGCATGTGATTGATCTTCTTATCTTATATGGAAATTTTTCTTCCAAGTGGACTGTGATAATGTTGATCTTAAAATGGGGAGCATGTTCTTCCATATTGATGATCACAACCCTAGAAGCAAAACTCATGTGCCACAATATGCCAATCTTAAGGACATATAATGCATACAAACTCACATAATTGTAATCTTTTTTTGTAAGGATCAAAATTTTGAATGATGAAAAAATTCACTAACATGAAATATGACATTATTGAGATGCGAACTCTGAATTTTGAGAGAGTAATGGTGTAACATTCCGTGATCTTATTGTAGAGGTATTGTCCGCTTTGGCTTTAGGAAAACTGCGTGACTTGAGCACTTTCCAGGAGGTCACTCCTCCTAGTGCTATTCTATCCCAAGCACGTTCAACTATAAAATTTTCCAACACTAACCTCACGATTTTGCCCCAAAAGGCGCCTCTACTATTTGAGATTACGTTATTTACTTATACAGCACAGGATCTCCTTCCCTTTTCGATGTGGGACGATTCATTCTTGTATCCCTCTCACCACTCATTATTCGAGCTAGAAGCCTGTCAGGAGTCGCACTTTGCCTTAGTGATTCCTTTCTTTTAAAACATTACCCGACGATCACTCCCCGCCCTCTTCGACTACAGGCGTCACATATGGTGTCGTTGAGAGCGACACGATGGCCTAGTGCTTAACATCTGAACTTCATTATGCCATCTTGGACTGTCTTATGCTGTCTCTCATCTCATATAGTCAGTAGAGGAAAACACTTTGGCCCCCATTTATTTTAAAGTTAAAAATTAATTTAGTTTAATTTTAAATAAGCATATCACATCACATATAAAATTTAATATTAAAAATTAATTTTATTTCACATCTTATACACATGACCAAAATAATAACTAACTTATATCACATCCGTTATATATTCTAACATAATAACTAACTTTATATCACGTCCTTCACGTATCTCAATATAATAAATAAATTTATTTCACATCATTCATAACTTTCAATAAAAAAATATTTTTATTCAAATTTAATTTTAATCTTATTAAATTTAAACTTATAAACAAACAGACCCTTCTTGTTGAGAATTTTTAAATAGATCTCATGTTATGCCTTTTTTATGCATGCTGATATCGGCATTCCACCATGTTAAGTAATGACGAGGCATCTTAAATCGAGCATATGTTGATCATTTACGTTAAGCACTTCATGTAAAAATACTAGTCGTAAGTTTTCTTAAAAAAAAAAAGTAATGCTCATTGATCACTCGACAGATTTTCGTCCACCATATAAACTATTTCAATTATTTGAGATCACTATTAATCTTAATTATATGCAAAGAAATTAAAAGATCTAATTTCTAATTTGTATTTCCTGGTACATGGAGTTAGTGCAGTTAGTGATCCGATTTTGGGCCGATCCGGCCCGGCTAATTTTCGATTCAATCTCGATCCGATTTAAAATATGAATGAGAAGAGTTTGGTCTAATCTCGATTCGAGCTAGGCCTAGCAGTTTTGTTATCGATTCAAGCTTAATCCGACTGAAGTAAATTTCACTTTCAATTTATTTTTAATCTTTTAATCAAAATTTTAATTATAAATGTGTTCATATACTGCGTCAACTTAAATCATGACTATCAATCTTGAACAAATTGTTAGAAATAAAAAAGAAATCTATAATTAATAAAGCTCGAACAAAAATCACGAAGAAAATTCTAAATTAATCATCCACCGTACTATTGCAAAATATTAATATGATTAAGTTATATAAATATATATATATATATATATATATATATATACTTTTTATTTTCTTAATCAATGCAATTTCTAGCTTACTCAATCTGATTCTATGTTAACTCAAAATTAAATTGATAAAAATATCGAGCTATAAAACCACATTTAGGAATGGCAACGGGGTGGATTTGGGTCGAGTTTATAAGTATCCATACCTACCCCGCTATATATTATTCATTACTCATACCCACTCTATACCTGTTTCCGCCCCGCCCCGCCCTTATTCTAGTTTTCACAAACCCGTACCCGCTCCGCCCTGTTTCCTCACTAATATTAATAAAAATTAAATTATTTTACTCTATTTGAAATAATAAAAATCATAGCTATATGGTGAATATTACACTATAAAAGCAGGGCCTTATATTTCTTCATTTTCAATACACTCTTTTTTATTTGACTTTATATAAGCCTATATAAATATACATAAATATATATATAACAGGGCGGGGCGGGTATAGTTGATTCATACTCGTACCTGCCCTATTTCATAATGGGACAGGGCGAATTGTAGGTCGCGAATAAAATTTTAGTACCAATACCCGTCCCATTAGGGGCGGGTCAGGGCATTTAATCGGGTACGGGTACAAATTGCCACCCCTAACTGCATTAGTCATCTGGCTTCATAATTAAATTCAATTTTTGATTGATCTTTAATCTAGGTGAAATGTATTATGAAATAATGAAGGAAAATGTAATAATGCCTTTTTAATTATATTTTAAAGAAGATGAAGCAAAGAAAATGGATGACATGTACTTTAATATTTTGGTACCCAAAGAATATTATTCTATTTGAATTGGTTGCATTTGAATCAGGGACCAGATAAGTGCTGTACAGCTTATGGGAAAGAAATAAAGAATATAAGTTTTCCATCAAAAAATAATAAAAATTTTTACATACAGGACATCAAATTTATACAAAATTATGCATTTTACCATCAATTCATAAATATTACCACTATCACACCATATTCATTTAAATTTTACGCATTTCACATATTTCACATATTTCATATACTTTATAATATTATATGTAAATTTAAATGTACAAATTCATTAATATTTAAATTCTAATATATATTTTTTATTTTTTACTGTAAACACATTAATTTTTTTACTTCAATTAAAAATTATAGTCATATGGATTTAAATTCGGCACCCTAATTGGAAATTTTAAATAGAATAAATAAATTAAAATACATAAATTCATAAATATTTAAATTATTATTTATATAAATTAATTTATTTATAGTATTTAATTAATATATTAATAATATAGTTAAGATCAAGAACAATTTAGAAATGTGAAGTTTACCATCAAAAAATATAGTGTGAAATATGTGAAATGCGTAAAATTTAAATGAATATGGTGTGATAGTGGTAATATTTACGAATTGATGGTGAAATACGTAATTTTGTATAAATTTGATGTCTTGTATGTAAAAACTCCAAAATAATAATAATATAAATCTAAAAAAGTTTGATATCATAAAATTATGATTGGAAGCATAATAATACCTAAAATATTAAGCATTGTCTTATATGAGTCCAAGAAAACAATATTATTTATAGACAATATTGCAAATTAATTTTAACTTTAAAAACATCATAATTAAAAAAATCATAATTTTAGTTTTGAGGTTGTAAAAATATTATAGTTTTGATCTCTATTTCAAAATTCATCTTTTTTATTAATTTTTTTTTAATAAAAATGTAAAATTTGACTATTTTTAACTAGTTTTAATAATTTATAGATTTTAAATAACTACCATACTCATTTACTTTTATATTTTTTAAAAAAATTAATAAAAATTTAAAGTTTAATTTTTTTGGCCCAAAAAAAATTCTTAGGAAAATTTGTTAGCTGGAAAATTTGGCTTAATTATACAAATTAATGTTGATTAGGGTCAAAATTGAGGTTTAAACTTTGATTTACAAAAAATGGGTACTTTAGATGAAAAATATTTTTTAATCAACTTCAAATAAGAGCAATTGTAATAGAGAACGAGCAAGACAGAAAACAAAGAACTAACACAGACAGATAATTATAGAATTTCTTACAATGAGTGAAAGCCTCACAGAGCAATGCTGCGTGGAGTTAGAAGGTCAATGGGACGCGAACTTCTTCTAATGGTATTTGAAAAATAAACATCAGCTAAACTCTGTGCCAAGAGCCGCGGTAAGATAGGAGATGAATTTTGAAATTAATATTTAAATCATGCAAAATAGAAATACATTTTCTTAGGACATTTTGATCGAATATCAACCGGACTTAAATTATCAACAGTTTTTTTAAGAATATTAAAACTTTATTTATATTTTAATTTTAACTACCTTAGAAGATGCAATTTCAAAAAAGCAAAATAAGAATCTAAAAGTAAAGCGAAAAGGAACCAATTATATTTCTATATTTTAATTTATAGACCTAAATAAAAGATTTTAAAAAATATGAATTAAAAATATAATTATAAGTAAAGTTTAAAGACTTATAGTAATCTACTCTACTATTTATATTTTAATTTTTAACTCATAATCTCAAAACATTGGCATTTATTAAATTTCAATTCATTAAATTATTCAATAAATTATAGATTTAATCTGCTATTTAGTCTAGTAATTAGACCATTGATCACTTTACTATCTATTGAGCTATAAAATCATTTTTCATAATATATATATATATATATTGTATAAATAATTAAATATTTACGTATACAATTGTATAAATTTATATTGCTATAATAGTACAGTAGTACAGTGCTTCATTATTATTGCAGTAGTACAGTGCTCCATTATTACTGCAGTAGTACAGTGCTTCATTATTGATCTATTATTGCTGCTACAGTACTGCTACAGTACTGCCACTTTGTGTGTATTATTACCTTGGATGCTTTGGATGTCCTTGAATGCTTTGGATGCGTATTGTTACCACCTGTATAAATTTATATATATATTGTATAAATAATTAAATATTTACATATACACTTGTATAAATTTAAACTACTGTTTGAGTTGTAATTTCTGTGTATTTTATAGTCTATAGAAACATAAATGTAATATATATATATATTAATAATAATAATAATAATAATAATAATAATGAAAAAAAATAAATTTTCATTAAAAAAATAAATTTAGGTAAATTGCATTCTGACCAAAAGATTAGAAAGGCACTGCAAATTGGTCGGATTTTTAAATAATTTGATTTAAAATTTTTAGATTATAAAAGCACTATAATTTTAATCCTTTTTTTAAAATCTTTTTTTTTCTAATAAAAAATATAAAATAAAATTATTTTTTTGATTAATTTTAATAATTTATCAATTTTTAAATATCATTATACTTATTTATTCTCACGTTTTAGAAAAACTAAACAAAAATTTAAAATAAATTCTCTTTCATTTCTTGTTTTTTTTATTTTGAATATTTTAAAATTAAAAAATATTAATATTAATATTTCAAAAAAAAACTTTAAAAATTAAAAAAATTTAAATTTAAAAAATTATTTTACAATATAATAATAATAACTTAAAAATTAAAATTTAATTAACACTAAGAATAGTATTTTTATAATTTTAGAAACTCAAACTAAAGTTTTTATAAAGTTCAAGCCCAACTCAAGTTAAAATTAAAGTTTTTTTTATCAGAAGCATTTTTTTGATAAATTTCTTATCAAAAGTTAAATTAAAGTTTTGGGCAAATTATGTCCAGGTCCCTGAGTTTAACGCTTAATATCGCACAGATCTACGTTTTTAAAATCATAACATCGGGGTCTCTAAGTTTTAATAAATTATCAAATGAGCCTTTTTTTATTTTTTTTAAAATTGCCGTTTTACTTCTTCCCCTCTCTCCTCCTCATCCCACATGGCCCGCGCGCGTGCGTTGGATCGGGTGGAAAGAGAGAATGGCAGGGGTAAAACGGTCATTTTAAAAAAATTTAATTATAAAAAAATTTAAAAAGTACATATTTGATATTTATTAAAACTCAGGAACTCCGATGTTATCATTTTAAAAATATGGATTTATGTGATATTAAGTGTTAAATGCAAGGACCTAAACGTAATTTGCCATAAGTTTTTTTTATTTAAATTGAGAGAAACGAAACACCGATATCATATCGGTTGTTTTTTATTAGATAGCTGGTGCCGGCCGGCTCGACAACCCACGTTCCGTTGTGATATATCCGACATTTCCAGCTCCGTGAATACTTTTTTTATTGATAAATTACATATTAGTCCTCATAGTTTATATCATATTAATCAATTTATAAGATTAAACAAAATCATATTTATGCAATGACCAAACAATTGAAGGTTTTGATTACAAAATTACCACTAAACTGTGTATTTTGATCCTCATTTGATAAGGGATGAGGTTATGTATGTAATTATTTGTTTTATGATTATATTCCATTATTATCTGTAGATAATAAATTAGGCAAACTATTTTACAACATTTGCTAATTTTAAATAATATAATTTACTAACTTAGCCAAAAAATGTGATTATTTACATGATTATTTGCTCAACATGTCAATCCCAAAATTCAAAATATAGAAAATTTATTTGCTTTAACTTTAAAGAACTATTGACTTAAGCATTGTCCAGGGAGGTCACTCATTTCAGTACTATTATAATTCAAACACGTTTAACTATGAAGCTTTTTATTAGCTTTGCCCCAAAAGACATTTTTATTATTTGAGATCATATTGTATACTTATATATCTCAGGATCTTTCCTCTTTTTTTGATGTGGGACGATTCATTTCTGTGGTTCCCTCACCATTATTTATTGGCTTGAAAGCCTGCCAAGAGCTACAATTTATTTCAGTAATTTATTTCAATTGGAACATCACCCGACAACTATTTTTTGTCCTCTTCGTCCACAGGCATCACACAATTCATGAGTATTACGTTTAAAAGCTTTTTCTCAAACTTATTTTAGTCCAAAATCTAATTTAAGTTATAATTACTTTTTGAGTTAAATTTGAGCAAATACGATTGTTCGATAGATTTTAAACAAAGAAATTTTCATCATTCATTCAATTAAATTTAAAAAAAAAACTGCCATTAAATGAGAGCCGAGAATACTATTTATGGGTTCAAAAAATTACATACAAATTACTCTACAAGATTATATTTATATATTTATCGTTCCTCAAAATTTAGTTATACGGGTGCAATTTTATAATTTTAAATATTATATATGAACCACAAAGGTTAAATTCTGTTAAAATAAATAAAATATATATATATATATATATATAATATTTTATATTTAGGCCACTATTGGCTAAATATAGTCTTAAGAGCATCCATCGAGTATTCAATATTTTAATCTGGACATCATATGTCAATCACTACGATCGATTGGCTATCGCCTACAATCATGTCTTCAGTCATCACCAACGGTCGTGGCACCCACCACCAGCAATCAGGTATTATCGGTTGCTACCACTGACCACCATTATGAGTATTTGAGTTATATTAACTATGCTTTAATTATTAAAATATTGACAAAATATTACTATTATAATATTAAAATTTGTCGAGTGCCACATGTATAACAAAAAATTTTGAATGATAATTAATATGTAAATATAAATTTTTAAAATGGTACGTATGTAATTGGCAAATTGATATTTTTTTGAATTGACAGCAATTAGGTCATTTAAAATGAATTTACACATAGCACTAATACAATAATTTTTGTTTAATTTTTTTTTTATCAATTTAAATTTTCAGGAGAGTCGGTAGCACTAAGAATCGTAACAATTACATCAAACCCATTTTAAGAATATTCACAGTAATAAAATTATGGAAAAACAGAGATCTTAAAAATAAACAAAAAATTTAAAATAGATAAGATTTCAAAAAATAGAGACGAAAAATATAAATAATGAATTTCTTCTATCTCTTTATGTAAATTAGCCTTTAAATAAAGAGGTAAATATAATCTTAGTTATATGTATAAACCTGATTGAATTAAAACAATAGATAGCAAAAAGAAATTAGTGTGGGAGTGCTGCTTGAAAATATTTAACTTAAAGAGTAATATCGATAAGTTTTTTTTGAGGATGATAGATATAAATTCTTCATTTTATATGACCTGATTCTTTATTTTTTTTTAATAAAATAATATAAATAGAGTTTATTTCAAAGAAAATATAAATAGAGTTTATTTTTCTTTACATATTACTTCATTGCTCTCTTTAATATATAATCAACTTTTGACACATTAATCTTGATATTAGTGTTATATAAATTTCAATATTATCTAAAAATTTATATTATCTAGTAATATTTATTTATTTATTTTAATGTTATTATATTATATATTAAAATATTTATCATTTATAGAATTTATGAATTTGAAAGTAATATAGCTTTAAAATCAAATGGAGGAGTTTGTCATGTGAAGTAAAAAAATTAATTATTTAATTTAATAATATATTTAAATAATATTATAAAAAATTATAAAATTATCGTTATAAAATAATATCTAAATGGATAAATACTGATTGTAATAGAGAGATGAGATTAGATTAATATTATATCATCTTTTAGGGATTATATTCGAGACACAGAGGTCAGAAGTGTCTATAAATTAATCTCAATTTTCCGAAAATTTTTATTTAAAAAATATTATAATTTAATCCATCTAAGACATAATTATTAAATTTTTATTATTATACTCTAATTATTCTCAAGTATTAACTTGAGACTTTTAAAATATTATTTTAAAATATTAATATTTTTATATCTTAATTTCAAACCTTTTTAGAGAAGAGAAAGCAAAAAAATATGAAAAATTAAATTGTAGATTTTTTAAAATTTTTTAATTTTTTAAAATTATAACTCTTAAATTTTTATAGAACGGTGAGAATATAAAATGTAAATAATTCAAATTAATCAAAAAAATGTCAACTTTCATATTTTCATCAAGAAGAGCAAACAAAAATGATATAATTCTAATGAAAAAAACCAAAACTACAGTATATTTACAGTCTAAGCAATTAATATCGAGATTTTTCAATGCCCTTTCGCTCTCAAGAACCCGGATACAGTTTGTTCTCTCTTTTAATGACATTGAATTAAACAAATAACAGACTAGAGATGACATAAACATTCAGATAATATTGATATTTAAATAACACAAAATCTAAATAAATTTAAACCAATCACAAATGAAAATTAACTAATACCAACATTTCAATTCAAAATAATCAAAATGATTTAAATAGAAATAGTAACTCTTTTATTCACTTGCAGAACAGCAACAACTTCCCACTCCAGTTGCATCCTCTTTCAAATGGGGAAGAAAATACATAAAATCATAAAAAAAAAAAAGCAGAAAAATGTTATCTACATAAGGCAAAAAACTTGGGGAATTAAAAAAAAAAATTTTCCCTTCCATATAACAACTATAGAGCTATAAACTATATTCCTCATTCCCTCAAAACTTAGATCTGAACACAATAAAAATCAAAAAGAAATGAAAAGAGGAATCAGCCTCTCCTAGTTCACAGACCCAGCTCTCCTGCAAACACCCTGAAGTGCTTCTGTGAACAACCCTGAGAAACCTGTCATCGCCTGAAAGACCCCCGGCAAACCTGTCTGTATGTTGTTCAGCGTCATGGATCTCGTGACCTCCACCGCCTTGGCGTGCCGGAGCATTTCTTCCTCGACCTTCCTCCGGCAAACGGCAATCTCTGACTTCTTCTCGGCGAGAGGATCACGAGAATCGAATGAGTCTCCTTCTCTGGCATGCTCCGCGCCATGAATTCCAATCCCAACCATTGAATATGATTGGTAATACTTCCTTTCAATGGCCCTCAAAGAAGTTGATTTTTTTTCGAGCTCTTTAGAACAAGCTTCAGCTCTTCTCTTTGCTTTCATTTCTTCCTCCTGCTTTGTGGAGATGACATGGACAACATTGACAAAGCTCTTGATAGCCTCGGAAGCTACGGTGTCAGGAAGGCGATCGAGGGCCTGTTTCCACTCGTCGGAAAAGGCGGTGAGCTCAATAGCAACTGGGGAGGAGTGAGTATTTTGCGGTCCGTCGCTGGAGACCGGGAGGAGGGAGAGCTTTAGCCAGCCGTAGAGGGACCGAAGGTACTCACGATGGTATTTGACAAGGCGGATGAAGCTCGAGTGCCAGGAAGAGACAGCAGCTTCGAGGTCACGGGTGGCGACACGATGTAGATCGGATGTGGATTGAGCGGAGAGCTGGCTGCGTTGAACAAGGCCTCGGACTTGCTGGACAATGTCATTCTGGATCTCGTGGTATTTGTTGACGGATCTCCACATTGCTAGAGTACTGCAATGCCATATGTCAGTGGTAGAGATAGCAATTACCTTCCAAAGATGAAATTGACTCTATTAGCTGCTCTTGAAACAAAAAAAAAATCAAAATTAACGACACAATATACATGCAAACACCTACATGTTTCCGTGCTAGTATAAATGCACGCAAACAATATGTGCACATCTGCTCTAGAGAATAGATTACTCATCACTAACGCCCAATCAACTTGAATCAACCCGGCCTCAAAAGGAACAATTCCATGTTGAGTCTGGCTCACTAGAAATTAACTCAATGCTACCCTTGGGAAGTTGGGTTTAAACTCATCTCGTAATAGTTTATCAAGGAATGAAATCGATTTAAAACAGAATTTTCAATCAAACATGGTGAAGAACAGGGTATCCCATTTTCTAAGTACTGGTGTTGATGAAATAAAGTGGGAAAGGTTGAATCTTTATATTGAAGAATGGGGAGGGAGCTTACGCGCAGCATAAGTCAACAAGCTGTGGTGCAAGCTCATTATCACGGACTCTGGTTATAGCAGAGGAAGTAGTTGAGACAGCCTGAGATGTAACTACGATCAGTGATTGCAGCTTGTTAATGGAAGCTTTGGTCTTATCCAACTTTGCATCCTCCTTTCCTCTGTATTCCTGGCTCTGCAATGCTGAAAGCTTCTTCTCATGCTCAATTTTTACACCCTCCCTTGCCTGCAGTCAAATGTAAAAATAAACCCGAAAATAAAAATAGAACTTGATTATAGAATGGTTCTGAATGCCTATGAATGGAACCAACTTCTGCTCTTTTAAATTTGAAGATGGGTGTTCATCGAAGGTCAACTTGCTCCATTGCAAATAAAAAATAATGGGCACTCATTCTGGAAACAACTTCTTTGCTGTACAAATGCAATCAATCCTCTCTATACCATAACGGTGGGAAACCCATGCACAAAGTACAGCCTCGTTTCCCTTTCCAAGTGAACTAATTACCATATAATGAGCGTTGAGATTCCCACAAGAGCTTTTCATTAACACCTAAACCATTAATTTCCATAATGTTAACAGAATATTATTGCAATTTTCAATGCAAGTGGTAGCCTCTTGTGATAGATGTTGATAACTTCACTCATTGTGCAAAAGTTTCTTACAAAGATTATAGAAGAGGGAAACATTTTAAATTGACTGTAAGCAGGTTATTTTAACTGCCTATTAAACAGAAGTTCATTCATCTAGTAAGTACTAACCATATAGACCACAGGGATTTAATTGCTGCAAAGCCACCAACAATAAAAAGGAGAGCCAAGTGGTCTCTAGAGCAATAGAAAGTACTGTTTTTAAGTATAGGGTATGTCACATCCCATCTTTGGGCAAAGGGCAACAGTTCACAATAATAGCCCCAATGGTCCACCAAAGTTATCTGGGAGCTAGCTGGCCAACCCCCTGAGTGGACTCATAACAAAAGCAAGCACAAAGGGCCACTTGCCATTGTCATTTGAACAATACAAATGAGATTTAAGATCAAAACTAGAGCCTGAAAAGCTTTGCTTAGCATCATAAACCCAGTTTGTCAAACCTAGCACAACGACCAAATAAAATAAAAGCATAGGTTTCCAATTCAAAGAAACCACCAAGATCGCCAATCAATTCTAAAGTTCTGCTTAACATTGGCCGAAAACTGAACACAGTTGTACAAACAGGTCTCAAAAATAGGTCTTTCATTTTGGCCCTGTTTGGCAATAGACTAAAAATCATGGCTAAAATTACCCATGGCCAAAATCTTAAATTTATTTTTAAAAAAAACTTAAAAAATTATTTTATATCTCATCTCACACAAATTCCAACATTAAACAATCACTTTATTTCACATCCAACACAATTCTCAATAAATCAATCAACTTTATTTCACATCATACACAATTTTTAATATAACTAACTTATTTTATTTCACATCATACACATTTTTCAAAAATAGCTAAAAATTCCAACTACTTCTTTTTTTCCTATTACCAAACAGAGCTGAAAGAAACATTTTGAAACTATCTATTAGATCACAAGTTTTAAATTTCTTAATCTTGTTTAATCACATTAACTGCAGGTCATCACCATTGTTAGAATATAAAATTTTCCTAAGCTACCTACAAGCTTAAGCTTTTAGGTTAGTTGATAACCAGAGGTTTAGCATAGTATTAAAACCAGGCTGCAAAGCAAATAAAATTGCGCATGAGGGGGTGTATTAGAATATAAAGTAATTTCTAGGCCATAACTTATAAACTTAAGCTTTTAGGTCAACTGGTAATGAGAAATTCAACAACCGTCTTCAATCCAGCCATGGAACACTTAAGATTATCACAAAACAGCCATCCTCTCCATGTCACAGTAATTAGTAAGTTACAATATTTGAAATGAGACAATCAAATGGAATAGCCAAAGAACAAAAGAATTCTGCATCAAACCCAAAAACAATATGACTCTAAGCCAAAACCTCCCCTGGTCCATAATTGTCCACCAAATCAAATCTATCCAACCAACTATTACGATTTAGAAACAAAGGAATTTACCCAAGCTTTGAGAAAGCAGCAGTTTCTCATGAGAATTGCTTATTAAAGCATACAATGAAAGAAGACAATCTTTATCTAGTTGTGTGCCAAACATATCTTGGTGCCAAAAGCCTCCCTCCCTCGTGATTTGAAAAGTTTTAAAAGCAGCTATTGCAAATCAGAGAAGATGGCCATTCATTCTAAAAGGAACCTGCTTTTAGCAGAGGAAAGTGGTAACTTATTCATGTTGAAGGCAAATATGCAAAGAAATGCAAAGTAAAAAGAAGATATATCCCGGTAACAACATGATTTTAACAAAATCATAATTTCAAAAAGAATACCTTGACTTCCTCGTAGAGCTTCTTCTCCCAAGCCAGGAGGCGCTCCAGCGTCGAGCTATGGCTCTTCTCGCCGGCACACTCCCCGAGCGCCCCGGCATCCAGCCGATACCTTATTGCCAGCGGCGGCTTCGACGACAAGCTCGAAGATAGAGCACTCATCACGCTATTTGAATGATAAACCGTCTCTAAAACGCACAATTTGACAATTAATTACTAACTCTGACATAAATGGACAAAAAGTAAGACTAATTTACGAAGATTGCCATAGCTCGATTAATGGCAGAATTTGTCAGCTTACTTTTGAGCTGCCGGAAGCTGCGCTCGAACTGGGCGCGACCAATCTCGAGGAGATCGGAGACGGGCTCGCCGGCGGCGGCAGCCAGCTTGAAGTACTCTTCCAGTGATGCTACGATCTCCACTAGATCCCGGTGGCGCACCACCAGCTTAAGATTGCCGGTGGCGGAAGAGGAATCGTCCCGGGTGTTCCACCCTGCGGAGGAGGATCCAAAGTCGGATCTCTCCCGCAGCAATGATTTTCCAGCAGCAGTGGAGGATCCGATCTCCGAAGCTACCGGCCGGACTCGGCCGCCGATGTCCACCGACGACGATCCCCCGATGTCTGATCTCGTCGCCATGCCCTCAGATCTCGAGTACCTTTCTTCCTCATCTTCCTCATTATATTCGGATTTGGTCGAAGAGCTCGTGCTGCTGCTGCATTGATCGTGCCGGAAATCGTGACATTCGTCGTCGTCATCTTCATGAGGAAGGTGGTGTTGAAGATTCGGCTGGTGGTTTTCTTCCATTTCTTCGTCCGATTCTTCCTCTTTCTTTTCCGCTTTGAGTTGATTGAAGAAATCGGAGCCTGGAGGGGAAGGAGGGTAGAAATTCTCCCAGTCCCAGACAGACGAAGCTTGGGAAGGCGTTGTGGCGAAGGTCGAGTTGAAGGCGTTGGTAGCGCCGGCGGCGGCTGAGGGAAAACGATTGGAGTGTTTCTTTGCGGCGGAGGGAGCGGAAGGGGTAGATGGCACGCTAGAATCCGAGAGGATGTGGGGGAGCTTGGAATTGGTGATGGAGGGAGAGTAGAGAGGAGGCTGCGGGGGCGGTGGAATAGAGGATTGAGGAGTGGGAGGTGGGATACTGGAGACGGCGGACGGCGCGGAGTGATGATGGTGGAGGAGGACGGGAGGGGTCTGCTCCGAGACGGATAGTGGTTCGCCGGCGGCGAAGCGAGTGAGTGCGGAGCCGGTGAGGTTTAGGGCACTGAGGTAGTCAGCGTGAGCGGAGGCGAGGTGGTGGCGGGAGTAAACGATCTCTTTCATGAGCCGCCGCCGCTCCTTGCACCGCCGGACAGTGTCCTCGTTGTCCAGCCTCGACGCCGCGCAGCCCATCTCGCCACCGCCGGATAGAGAGAGAGAGAGAGAGAGAGCAGGAGAGAGAGGGAGAGGGAGAGGGAGAGAGAGAGAGAGAGAGGGCATTTAAGGAAACTCAGGAAACTCGGTCATATTGTTCAGCACTGAGTCCACTCGTTTTCGCTCGCTTTCCATCTCTATTCCAAACACCTTTTCTTCCGCTTGAACCTTTTCGGTAAGTTATGGCAGAAAATGAAGAGTGAGACTAAAGGGTAAATTACAACTGGGTCCCTGATTTTAAAGTATAATAATACTTAAGTTTATATTTTTAAAATTTTAATATCTAAATTTTTTTCTAAATTTTTTAAAATTTTAATATCTAAATTTTTTTCTAAATTTTTTAAAATTTCAATTATACTCTCCCCTCTTTCTCTCTGTGTTGGCAGCCAAGAAAAGAATGGGTATAATTATAATTTTTAAAAAAAATTAATAATAAGCACCGGTGATGAAGAGAGGGGAGAGTGTAATTATAATTTTAAAAAATTTAGAAAAAAATAATCTAGATATTAAACTTTTAAAAATCAGAGATCCATATGTTAAAATTATGAAAATGAGGACCTGAATGTTAGTATACCCTAAACTCAGGGATCCGAGTATAATTTATCCTAGATTAAATGTTAATTTTGATTTAATTCATTAAATTATTAATTAATTTAATCTACTAAATTTAAAATAAATTTTGAGTTGTGTGGTGATCATCAAATATTGGGGGTATGTCGTAGAGCTAGAATCATAATTAGATCGAGTTGAATTTGAGCTTCACAGTATTTTTTTTCAGGTACATATTAGAATTTTTTTAGTTTAACTCAAAGAAATTAAGTATATACAACTATACTCAAGATCAATCATTTTTTAAATTGAAAATTGATGCGTAATTAGATTTCGTTAATCGTATCACTCATGTAAAAATGTAGTCAAATAAGAAAGGTAGACAGAAATTTCAAGGTCAGTCTTCCTCGTAATCTATTTTACAAGGAAGCTTCATATTTCTTCTCGATGTCAGCTTCCCGAGGATGCCCGTAATACATTCTGGTGACACAGGATATTACGTGGAGCAAAACACTTTCTCGTATAGAATTCTATGGTGAACTTCAACTGCTCTAATTGGTTGTAATCACCACCTTGTTCATTAATTTTACTCGACATTATCGTACATGAAAATCGAGAAACAGGTCAAATTGACAAAAAAAAATTAATGAATTATTTTATAGATAAAAAAAAATTTGCGAGCCGTAGAGACATAAAAAGAGAATCTTTTTATCTAGTAAAAAAGAAGAGAGGTTCTTGCAATCCCCTAAAGGGAGCTTGAATGAAGGTCTTCATCTCTATTTGGTGTAAAGACCAAAATTAAAATTAAAATAATCTTAATTTAAATATAATAATAATAATAATAATAATAATAATAATAATTTTAATATAATAATAATAATAATAATAATTTTAATATAATAATAATAATAATAATAATAATAATAATTTTATTATATTTTATATAAATTTTATTATAAAAAAATATTTTATTTAATATACTTAATTATTTTCAATAAAACTATCAAATTTATTTCACAATTTACACTAAATATTTGATCCGAATATTTTGATCTAAAATGTGAAATAAAATTGATAGTTTTATTGAAAATAATTAAGGGTAAATTACGTCTAGGTCCCTGAGTTTAATGCTTAATATCGCGTAGGTTCAAGTTTTTAAAATTATAATATCGGAGTCCCTGAGTTTTAATAAATTATCAAATGGGTCCTTTTTTAAATTTTTTTTATTATTAAATTTTTTTAAAATTACAGTTTTACCCCTACCATTCTCTCCCTCCTCTCGATCCGTTGCACGCGCGCAAGCCACGCGGTCGCCGGCGATCTGACTGCCGCGCAGCGTGTTTGCCGGCGGCCGCATGGTGCGCGCGTGCGAGGGATCGGGGGGACAAAGAGAGAGGCAGAATCAGAAGGAGAGAGAGGCACAGGAGTAAAACGGTAATTTTAATAATAAAAAAATAAAAAGACCTATTTAATAATTTATTAAAATTCAGGGACTCGATGTTATAATTTTAAAAATATAAATCTGCGCGATATTAAACGTTAAACTTAAAGACCTGAGCATAATTTATCTAATAATTAAATATATAAATTAAAATAAATTTTTTTATCTTAAAATATAATAAAAATTTATTTTTATTATTATTATTTAAATTAATATTATTTTAATTGTGATTTTGATCTTCACGTGAAACAAGGTGAAGAATGTGCCTGTGATTTGACTTGATTGATTAATCATTAGGTTTTCACATCAGCGCATTTATAAAACAAGGACAAATAATCATATAAAATTAAGATTATTATTATTATCCAGTTATTTACATCAAAGTTTTAAGACCCATTTAGAGATGACCAAAATAATACAAATTTTTAAAAAATAATAATAATAAATAATTTTTTAAATTATTTTATATAAATTTTAATTAAAAAAATATTATTTTATTTATATATTTAATAAAAATATCAATTTTATTTTACATTTTAAATCAAAATATTAGATAAAATTAAAAACATAGTATAATCGAGAAGACAGTATATTATATCATATTTTCAACTCATGACTTTATTTCAATTTTAGTATCATTTTAAAATTCTAGAACTGTTATTCACGAGTTGAAGACATGGTGTAATATACTGTTTTCACGATTATTAGATAAATTGATAATAAAATTCTAAAATCTTTGCAAATTAATTATGAGTCATGTAAGATGATTCTAATATAAATAATTGAAAGATTAATCTTGAGCCAAAAAGTATTTTACTATTATGAGATACATTTATCGTAAATTTTACTGCTTTAAAATAATATTCAGTCTGCTCCATCCATTTTAATGATTATTAATAGTAAAATCATCTGGCTTATCTAGCCGTGGTGTTTTCGTAGTTCGATAGGGAAAAAATTTGCCCGAGAATCAGAGTCTTAGGCCTCGTTTGATTCGAAAGTTAAATTTTAAATAAGAGAAAAAATATTTTATCTTAAAAAAAATTAATGAAAAAAAAAATTAATATTAGAAAGTGTAAAAAATATGAAATAAGAGTAAATTGCATAGAGGCCCTTGAGGTTAGAATGACACTGCAAATAGGTCTCATGTTCTGAAAAGCCTAGATTTGAGTCCCCGAGTTTGTGTTTGCGCTGTCATTTGGTCCCACATCTGAAATTTGCTGGCTTTTTACTATTTTAATCTCAAATTTTTTACTCATTCTCCATATTGTTATAAGAGCATTTTGGTCCATATAAATATGACTAACAGCCAAATTTAACCGTTAATGTCTAATTGGACCATCCAAAAAATGATATTTAAACTAAGTGACCAAATGACAGCGCAAACACAAACTTAGAAACCCAAATTTAGGCTTTTCAAAAGATGAGACATATTTGCAGCGCCATTCTAACCTCAGGTGCCTCTGTGCAATTTACCCTAAAATTAATTTTAATGTTCATATTTGTTTTAGATGTGAAATAAATTTGATTTTATAATTGAAATTTATGTTGAGTTGGAAAAAAAATCCGAACCAAATGAGCCCTTACGTTCAAATTATACTATCACTATAATTTTTAAGTAGAGTGAAACAATTATAATGTTAAGAGGTGAAATAAAAAAAATTGACTTATCTTGCTAATCAAATTTTATTAATTTTTTGAAAATTTTAGCTCTAGTCATCATTATAAAATAGAAACATTTACATACATAATACTTCATATCACCATATTTACATATCAATTTTTTTTAAAAAAAAAATTACACGCCACACACATAAAAATTACACTCTACACACTTTTTCTAAAGCTGCAGTATAATTTTTTAAAAATAATTATGATACACGTAATTATAATAATATGGAGTATTATGTACGTAATTATTTGTATAAAATATTGCTCTCTTTTTTCCACCAACAACTTATAATAATCAGCATAAAAGTAAATGATCAAAAAAAGAAATTAAGTCCAAAGGAAAGCTGTGTTGTCTCTGTCAGGAGGACTTAAAAATAAGTTTTAAAATGAAGAGGCCAAAATGTGGAATTTTGAAAACTTGAGGAAAATAATTTGCACTCTTCATTTAAATTTGATTTTTTAAAGTAGAGCTCATTAACAACCTCAACTTAATATTAAATCAAAAAAAAGTTTATTCGATCTTGATCTAATTCAAAATACAAACAAGAAAGAAAAATTCAATCTAATCTTAATTTGATTATGTCCGACTCATTTAGTATCAATTTCAATTCGATTCGACTTTCAATTAATTTTGTCTTTATTTATTTAATCATATTGAGCCCTACTGTCTATCTCGATCAAATGGTTAGAAATAAAAACAAAAAATTAATCTAAACAGAAATCATGAAAAAATTTTTAATATAATCATCTATCAAGTTTTTACGACAAAATTAACATACTGAAACAGATTATATAAATATATATTATTTATAAATATTTTTTTTAATTAATCGATTTCGAGCATGCCCGATCTGATCCTACACCAGTTTAAAATTAAATTGATAAAAGTTTCAAGCTGTAAAATTGGCTAGTTAGTCACAAGATGCTAACGGAATGAGATTTAATCACGATTTTGGAATGAATAATTATAATGTTAAATATAAATATAAAAATACTAAGTATGAGTTAAAAAAATACATAAAATAATGATTGAATATTTAAAAAATAAGATTTTAACATTATACTTAGCACTATGATGCTAATATTTAGAACTTCTATATTATACTCAGCACCGTCAAGTTCGTACCTAACGTTTTTTTATCATACTTACTATTCTACTTAGCATTATATTTACTATTATACACTACCCTATTTATTAGATCTGTCAATTTCGTAGGGTGCACAGCACCGGCAAAGGCCATGTAACACAATCATCGGTGTTGCGTTGCCTGAATTTAATAATTTTTTTTAAAATTTGGTAGGACAAAGCTTTGCTCGCCTCGAAAAAATGAATTGAACTTAAAACTCTAGTATAAAAGAAAATATTGGGCATGCCTAAAAACTCTCCCTATAATTGAAGCTAAGATAAATGTGAAGATTGAAATGTGGTGAAAGCTAGACTAGTGTATCCGAGGCCGAGAAAAATGACAATGGAAGTCGCCACATTATCATAATCGATTTAATCTAAATGTCTTGTGAGCACACTAAATTGCTCTGAGGCACGAAATTAAGATAAAAACATTTATTTATAATGGAGTATAGGGTAACTGTTGATGCAAAAAATATGTCAAAACAGAATAAAATGTGATGATAATTTTTATGTGGAAACCCGAGTGTCCGGGGGAAAAACCACGACGTCATCTAGCCGATTTAAATCCACTAATCGAATCCCTTCTTTTTATAAAGCTTGAGGGTCTATAAAGAGAGACCGAATGAGTACAAGAAAGAGAGAGCTGGAGAGAGGGGTCCCCAGAGAGAGAATGTTCCAGAGCTTCTCCTCCTCCCCCTTATTTATAGCTTGGAGAGGAGGAGATATAATAGGTTTAGTCTGCCATATCTTACACCAATTATTGCAAAGGACGATTAGGGAGTGGACCTCCATACTGTCTTAAATGCTGAGTTGACATAGTAACACGGAGAGCACGATCTGGTGATATCTCTTTGAGCTACTGTTTGACTTGAACTGCTCGACTTGAGCTGTTGTTCGGCTTGAGCTGCTCGACTTGAGCTGTTGTTTGACTTGAGTTACTGTACGACTTGAGCTGTTGTTCGGCAAGGGGTGTTAGAGAAGGTTCTAAGTTACAAAACTTTGATATCACAAGAATATTAAAAAATTATTCCTAATGTTCTGATATTCAATTATGTTACTTGCATTTTTAATGTTCATAAAAACTCATTGCACAGTGAACTGAATCATAAGATGTGAAATAAAGTTGAAAATCAAATATAAGAGACAGTATTGGACGAGACTATGCCCCATAATTGAAGCTAAGATGAATGAGAAGACTGAAAATAAGATAAGGGCTGCATGCTCAAAGCATTGAAAGCAAGATGAATTAGATCCTTACCCAGTTAAACTAAGAGAAAAAAAAAGGACAACAGAAGCCGGACGATGAACGAAGGCAGCTTCGCCCTGCAAACAACCACAAAACAAGAATGATGAATGATAATGAGAGTAACTTGATAAGGATAAACATTAATCAACTTGTTTAAAGAGAGACCAAAATAAAGCAAAAACAAAGATCGAACTAAGCAATACTGTTCATTAAAAGTGCTGCAAACATAATAAGAATCTCTCCAAAATGCTTGTTTGGGAGAAGCTACGTAGTTTAAGAAGCACTGTGGTCCAAGTTCCGAAAAACGCGCGAAAGAATCAGTAAAACATCAAAGTAAGGAAGTACTAGAAACGAAATATTCTCAAAGATGTTGATGTTAAAAGAGGTGGCCAACATGTAATTTAACATCTATACATGGCCAATATGTAAGTAGCTAGATTAAAGGAACCAATGTATTATTCTAATAAAATTATGGGAACTAATGTAGTTCTCCCTTTGGATTATTAATATCCAAATCTAATTATGTTAGTCAAGTCAGTCCCTTTCAAGCTAACAGCGGTCTCAACCAGTAACTCTGAATTCTTAAGTGATAAACTTTTTGCAGAAACAATTAGCTTGTTACCTCCAAAAGAACAAACAATGCCATATGATCCTTTTTGTAATTCTATGTGCTTTTTTGAGATGTTGAATTTCTTCTAGAGAATGAATCAAATTAGACGTCCTTTTGGTGGGGTCTTAAAAGATTTCAAAGGAAGATCGAAATGTTATACGCAAGATTGGATTGGTGGATTCCGTTCAGGCATCAGGTACTTCTTAAGAATTTATTTTTTTATCTGCTAAAGTTTACTTAATCTAATAAATAACGTCTTGTTCATTAGGATATTGGCTCCCACTATGTACATCTTTTTTGCTTCTGCCATTCCTGTTGTAGCTTTTGGAGAGCAACTGAACAGAGACACTGGTAAATCTTTGAAATGAAGAGCCTCCACACATCTGTTTAACTTCATCATTTATATTAGAGAAGAGGAGAAACAATTGCAACCATGTCTATACTATATGTACTTCATATTCTGTCGCTTGGTCCAGTTCAAGGGCTTTCGCATCATCTTCGGCTTGTTTCAAGGATACCAACCAGGATTCAACAATGCTGACAATGGACCAGGCGGCCGCAGGATCATTGCTCGATATTAGATTTTGAATGCCTTCGATTCTTGATGACTGTTCCTGTACAGTGTAGCTCAAATTCAGAATCAAAACAACAAATAACCAAATGATCAGCAACAATCTTCCAAGATCACACAACAATATTTTCTCTGGGTAAAATGGTTTAGGCGAGTCAAGAAATAGTTTTGTGCGGAATAAGATGAAAAAAGATTCAATTACTTCGAGCAAAAAACATTCTGTAAAGGCTAAACGTTCAAAACCTGATAACATCAGCATGAACATCTGTACATATTTTCATTCAGAAAATGCAACAATTCCATTTCAAAAAGAAAAAAAAAAGAAAATGCAAGAGTGAATCACAGAATATCATCTTTATAATGGATCAGGCACATTGAAAAAAGCAGCAATATCACAAAATAAGATTCCAATTAGTAAATGGCCAAAAAAGTCATGAAAAAAAATATCATAGTAAAACCTTTATTTTGTTTAAAAAAATAAAAAATATCGTATACCATCCCACACACTCCAACATTACACAATCACTTTATTTATATCCTATATATTTCTTAATAATTTAATTAACTTTATTTCACATACTACATAATTTTTAGCAAAATTGACTCACTTTATTTTTTATCACATATTTTGAAAAAATTATAAAAATCTTTCAGACCATCTTTTTTTCCTCCAACTAAACTAACCCTATATCTTAGAGATCTACAAAACTTGGGATTTATCCGATGTTCGCAAATCAAAAAAATTACAGCGACAAGGAAGAAAGCTCCAAAGCGCCACCTTTCAAACGAAAATGGCAGCAGACAAGCCCAAGCACTTCAGTTCACGTGCTTGACAGAAGCAAGTATTACAAGACCTGATTCAGTGTATAGCTGTGCGAAATTCACAATCCTTATTCAATTGTCACAATAGAAATATCTCCAAGAGCTGCATCAAAATAGTAAAAAGATAGAATGTATGAGCCTAGATGCAAATTTTCTCATGAAAACTAACTACAAAGGAGCTGTTTCACGGTACTAAGATATTAAAGAAGATGGAAAGTACATGGAAACTAACAATAAATTACAAAGGAGAGGAAGAAATACGCAAAATAAATCCTTCATGCAAGACACAAGGAAATTGCATATTAAAAATTCCGATGGAAACTAATCGTAAGCTACAAAGGGGCAGAGAAACATGAAAAATGGAGACAGTCTGTAGGCTCCTACCAGAGGGTCACCTCTAAAAGCCCTGAGATAAGAAACCCTTTGCACGAGTATCGCTGAAAATGAACCAAACTAAACCTAGTAGTGGTCAATTCATGTTCACGTCCATTTACTAAACTTGAGCCCAAGCTCGAGCTTGAGCATGCTTCAAGCTTAGTTCGTAAACATAAAGACTTGTTTGGGCTTCATTCATGTTTTGTTCACGAAAAAGAACAAATTTTATTCACAAACGAGCTCATATATATTAGAGTTCAAGAATAACAAAAATATAAATAAACCATTATTAAGGATAATGAACCGAGTGTTCGATGAACAATTCGATATTCGGTTTGATAAGAGCTCGATCATGATTAGTTTCTCAATATTTACAAACAAGCTTGAACATAATTTTACAAGCTCAATTAGTAAATAAACAAGTTTGAACATACTAGTATTCGGCTCGTTAATACTCGTGAATAAGAAATTTTACTATATCTTGTTTATTAATAAGAAAAAAAATTCATGAATTATGATGATGAACCTATTTGTGAAAATATTAATATCCTTGGTACATAAGAGCTCGTCTATAGGTTTCATATATGTGAACTCAAACATAAATGAGCAAGTTTGTAAACACATTAATAAACTCGTTTGCGAACTATATGAACCAAGCCCAAACATGCCATTATGTTAGCGAACTAAGCTCGAACAAGCTCAAGGTCGAGCTTGAGTTCAGTTTTAGAAAACGAACATTTAAAAATGAAATTTTCAAAAATTTAAGACGAAATATTCCCATATGCTGATGAAATTCATCAATAGGAACCTGTTATGTAATAATCATAATTTATAGGGACCTTTAGTGTTATAACAATTTCAAAATAGAGGCATTTCAGTAAGTTTTTAAAAATTGTGAACCAAACAATAATTATGGGTTAACTATAGAAATTTTTCAGTAATTAACTCTTTTCATAATCTAAAAAATGAGTACCAAGTAAAGAGACATCATCATAACATACCAAAAGAATGATATTTAAAACAACCCTCATCAAATTTAATCAATTAATAAGATTGAATGGATTGAATTCAGCCATTTGGACAAGCATGAACATATCTGTAAGAGTCAAGAGCATAATCAGAGAACCTGCAAACTTGCATTTACATACACTATGCTAGGAAATAACTAAGTAATTAAGACTGGCTTCTGTCATGCGGTTAATTGATGAAAAAAGAGTTCATCTTTTGATGCAGGGTAAGTGATTTCAAGCATGCATGCGTAGATAAGCAAGTTGAGTTCACATATCCAACCAAAGTAAATTTTATGATAATTAAGAAATCATTGAAACCTGCAAAACTAATCCACTAAAATTTTAAATAAATTGGATAGAAACAACTAAAAATTTATCTACTCAGATTAGAACAAATCCAGTTTTCACTAAATTAGAAATAGGATAACCAGATACGGGGATTCTCACAATTACTACTAACAGCAGTTGTTTAAGCTCACACAAATTACAGCAATTTCACGCAATCGCGAGATAACAGTAAAATCCAACTGTAGACGAGTAACGGGATTAAATGGTCGCTGACCTTCGTACCTGAATGAGGAGATTCCAGATCAGAATTAGATGAGCTCGAGTTTCAGTCAATAACTGAATCCAGGCGCAACTCGGGTGAGATATGTAGCTGGCAGGGCTCTTAGGGCTGACCCGCGCGGTGTCCGTTTCGGCAGAGGGCCGGGCGAGGGAGAGTAGGGGAGGAGGACGGAGGGCTTGGGATCGGAAGATGGACGGAGATGGGACGGTGGTGAGTGGCGAGGGGGCAAAACGCCATTGGAGGATGGTGAAGAGATGCAGGAAGATCGCCGAGCGATAATGCATATGACAAAATAAAAATTCTGCAAAAAAATGGGGTAAAGATCCACCGAAGTGGTAAGCCTTAACCATGTGAAGGTTTAAGAAGGCCCGAAGGCCGTTCCCGTCCCTGTCAGGGGAGATGCCAACCGTCTCTCCTTTCAACGAACACGACGCGCGAATGATGGCTCTCCTATATGACAAGCTTAGATTTCCAAAACTTACCAATGTGGGACTTTCTAGCTAACATGCTATTATTGCTATACATCAACGGATGACAAACTCTTTCCTTACTATTGTGCGTTAGGGTAAATTGCATCCGGGTCATTGAGGGCGTGCGGATATTTTAAATTAGTTCTAATTTCTTAAAAAAATTATTTTATAGTTATAATATTATAAAAATATCATTGTTTAGTCCTAATTAAAATATAATTATTAATTTTTATCATTACGTCCTAAGATTGTTTTTAATCATTAACCTCTTGAGATGTTAGAGTATAACTTTGAAATATTAATATTTATTTTTTTATTTTAAATTCTTAAAAGAGAAAAAGTAAGTGTTAAGAGAAATTAAATTTTAAATTTTTTGCTAAGTTTTTAAAGAATGATAAGGATAGAACGGAATAATGGTCCTTTAAAATACAGAAACAATTCAAACTATTTTAAAAACTAGTCAAGGTATACTTCGATGGCTCCGTAAAAGTTAACGATACAATGAATGTAATATTAGTCATCAAAAGCCACAAGGACTCTTTACGAGGTATTTAAATCAGATTTTTCATGTAGACAGTCGTTACTGTGAATATCACGAGCGCTTGAGAGGCATCCAAGCTAGCCAGAATTTAGCAGACAAAGTAGAGGGTTTTAGCTAGGGAGAGATTCTTAGATTGAAAAGATAATGTATTTCTTCTGCTTGATTTTTGTTCGATCATTAAGGAGGACATAATTTTTGTACTTAATGCATTTGACTTATTTTTTCAATAGTACTTTAAGTAACATTTTTGGAGTGGCTTCAATTAAAGGTAAAATTCGAACAGAAGAGTCGAGGATCTTACTTAGAGGGGAGCTTGTAGATGCCTTTTTATCTTTCTCGAAGGCGGAAGAGAAACAAAAAGATGGGGATCGTTCTTACATCTTAGATTCCCTTATTTATAGTTTTAATGAAATTGATTTTAACTATAATTGAGAGTATAGTGAATGTGATAATAAATATTTTTATAAAAAAAATATGTTTATAATTTGGTTTAATTAAATTTAAAATTTATGGTTATTCTCAATGACATAATCGATCTGAATTTCTCCAACTCTCCGATGATGTTTCGAACTCGATGTATGCTTAAAGAAAGCTATCCATGCATTCGTGAAGAAGATGATGATGACCGTGGTCCCATTCAAGTTAGGCCAAATAAGATTGAATTAGTCGGATTTCATCTCATCAGGAGTCAAACCACAGTTAGTAGTAAGCGTGTTGCACTGATTTTATTTGATATGTCACATGTTACACTAATCTTACTATTAAAATTTAATTATATTTCACATTCTATACACATACTAAAATAATAACTAACATATATCACACTGGTCTCACATTTTTTATATATTCAATATAATAAATACTTTATTTCATTATTAAACAAAACTTTTAATAAAAATTTATCATCTATATTTAATTTTAATTTATTAAAATTAACTTTCACAAATAAGGTCGAGATATTTGAAAAGAAAAATGAACAATTACATGCCTTTTTCATTGTAACGACCGTTTAGGTCTCTTCGCTGTAATTACAAATAGCTTCTAACCCAACAAAAATTTTATATTTGATAGTAAATATATCTTTAAGCCATCAACGCTCTATATTATGATTTTACTCGATAGAATTTTTCCACAACAAAGCCTTTGTGTTTACAATATCTCTTTTCTTGCTACCTTCTATTCTCGAACATTTTTATTCGTCTAATTGATATCGTAAATATTATTTTTGCACTAGTGTCTTTTTAAAATGACATAATAAAAATTTAATTAGATAATAAGCACATGATCAATGCACCTAGTCTACTTTATAGTATTTAATTATACCTATTGTGGACTGAATTGGTTACTTTTTTTTTCTTAAAAAATATGAAAATTCAAAATGCTTGACTATATAATTTTTGCAAATAGCACAAGTAACCACTTAAGATTTGTATGTCTTTGATGTAGAAATCAAACTATCAAATGCATACTACTTCCTTATTTAAGAAAATATAATTTTAATATTAATTGCTTATTAAGTATATTAGTGTTTAATATGTTATAATAAGATCTTAAAATAATTGTTGACAAGAGAGATGAAAGTTCTGAGAATTAACGGCACATATTATTTTCAATCCAGAATACTAGCGCAGAGAAAGAGCCGAGAATTACACAGAAAAACACACAAGGATGTAAGGTAGTTCAGGAATAATTTCTCCTACGTTCACGGAAGAGTTAGAGAAAAAAGTTTCACTAATGCTCAAAAGTTTAGTCAGAGGACCAATATAAAAAGAATACAAGCTTAGTTTGTCTAGCTTCGATGATCGTGAGTCTAGTCTTAGTCGATGATTCTCTGCCTCTGGAGCTCTACCCAAAAATATTTATAGGCGAGCTGTAATGGAGTTCAGTAGGTTTTCGGGCCAAAATATTATAATTGTTTGTTCCATACTGTCGGCCCCACAATTGTTGGCTCTAAGAAGACCGTCGATAGTGGCAAGGGCACACGGGTCCTTGATTTGTGGGACTGGCCGGAATCTGCAACTTAATGAAAATTGTGCTGACGCGGTCATCCCCATCAGGCTGTGGGACAGCAACAGCTGTGGATGAACAAACCTCATTGTCGATATTACTGGAAGCTGTGGATGGCCAAATATCGTGTCCGATAGTAGGAGATTCATAAACAATTTGACTAGTCAAACATCATAACTGATGAATAAAATATCATGCACGATGGTAAATAGAAATTGTCAACCTTTAGATGCTACGTGTACGACTTAGATTCAACACTGAATCCATGTGTTAACAATAATTCAATAAAACGTAATTATTTCACGAGCAAACATTAATTTTTATTTTATAAAATAGTGTTTACTCAAAATTTTCATGGAATTTTTTTTTTATTGAAATAAATTAAAAAAATCACTACCCTACATACCACCTTACTACTTGGCTTTAATATTCTTTTGAATAGCTATATTAACATAATAAAGATAAACAAAAAGGCTATTAAATTCTCACACAAACTAATTTTTATTTTAAATATATTGCACACGATTCAAAAATAAAACAACAGTATAAGTAACATAACTTAAAGTGCGAACATCAAGAATAAAAATCGAGAATAAATTCGCGTTTTACACCGTTTAGATAAAGATCAAAAATCTAGGTTGACCCAATGCAATTGGAGGGCTATCAATGTTAAAAGAATCAAAGAAAATTTTGTCATGAAAAAAATACCATTTGCTCAATGTCCCTAATAAGCCTCCTTGAGGCTAAGCTGCACTTTTACATCCCGCCCCCTTCAGTTTCCATTATTTACTTATTGGTCCCTTTCAACCTTCAGCTAACCGCAAGTTGACTGACACGTGTCAGTTGCACCACCACTGGTCCGCCGCTCGCAAAACCTGACTGCGCCTGCACTGGCAGCTGAACCTCAACGGGAACGGAAACCGTCGCCGGAGCCGGAGAAGAGATTCCAATCGCCGGCGAAACCTGGTCGGCTGCCTCCCCTCTCTTCCTCCGCTTCGGCGATGTAGAAGATCGGGAGAACGGAGACGAACAGGAGGAGGAGGAGGAGGGCGAGGGAGAGGAGAAGCAGGGGTCCGGCGATTCACGCTTGCCCGGCGACTTAGTCTCCGGCGACGGCGATTCGCTGCTTCCAGAGAGGATGCGCAGCGGGAAATTCAGGAGCGCGCGGGATCCGCGCATCCTGTAAGCGGCGCTGTCGTACGCGAGCGCGGCCTCCTCCGCCGTCTCGAAGGTCCCGAGCCAAACCCTAGACCCGTTCTTGGCCGGATCTCTGATCTCCGCCGCGAATTTCCCCCACGGCCTCTGCCGAACTCCCCGGAAGTGCTTCCCCTTCGCTGCCGCGGCAGGCGGTGAAGCGACTGGCTTAAGCGGCGGGTCCGGCTCTGTCTTCAAGCCGCCGGGGAGCCATCCGTGGCTGAACGCGTCGTGGAGGGTGCGGTAGACGACCATGTCGTCGGAATCGTCGGGGCGGAAGGGGAGGTCGCGCCAGTGGTCGGCGACGAGGCTGTTGAAGCTCGAGCTCCGGCAGTAGATCCGGTGCGATGGCGAGAGTACCGCGGAGGACGGGATCTCGGGATCGTTGAGGAGGTGCTGCCGGCTTGACTCGAGACTGCGCATCTCGAATGGTTGCCGGTCACCGTCGGTGACGATTAGAGGTCGGAGCGAGGGCTCTGGAATGGAAGGATTGAGAGGGAGTGGAGACGGAGAGCAGTTTAAATCGCTGAGGGGAACGGGGGAGATGGCCTTTCGGTGAAATTTCCTCCTCAGCGCGCACGTGCTCAATTTCTTTTTTGAGAATAAAATAATTATTTGCTTATAAAAGTGATTTTATTTTATTTTATTGATAATAAAAAATGATTTTTTTTTATATTTTATGTGGTCGGACTCTCACGTGGCAGGAGTCAAAAAGTTATTCTTTTAGATTCCGCCACTTGGACCAATCGCTTGGCTCATCTCCGGCAATGCGATTTTCACGTTATATGCGGCGCAGATTTTCGGTCTTCAAAATTGCTATTATTTTTATTTTCTAAAAAAAATTGTTACACTAGAATTAAAAATCAGGACTAAATTAATACTAATTTAAAATAATAATAATAATAATAATAATAAATATATTTTTTTTTTATTTTACACAACTTCTAATATAAAAAAAATATTATTTTACTTCACATACTCAATAATATTCAATAAAAATATTAACTTTATTTCACATCTTAGATCAAAATACTCGATTCTAATATTTTAATCTAAAATATGAAATAAATTTGATATTTTTATCGAAAATTATTGAGTATATGAAGTAAAATAATTTTTATTATATTAGAACTTGTGTAAAATAATTTAAAATATTTATTTATTATTTTTTTTAAAAACTAGTACTATTTTGATTCTGATTTTAGTTCTTGCGTCAAACAGGGTCTAAAATAATATAAAAATTCTTTCAATTATAAAAAATTATATATTTTATTATAAAAATATGCACAAACTCACGAACACAATGATCATTTCTCAAACAAGATAGAATAATTCGAGCGCTATTAACGAGAAACATAATTTGTTATCTTAGAAACACATATCATTAATATCCGTCGTCACCGTCACTACTTTTTTTCAAATCAAAATCTATTGCATCAACCCTATCTCAAAAAATCTTTTTTTTTTCTTATTTGAGGATAATTGAGCTAAGTGTTTGATTCAATAATTGAGTTGTGTCTAAAGAATAATATAGAGAGTTATAAATTAACGCGCCCATGATTCGATCAACTCTCTAAGGATACATCAATGCTCCTCCCTCGATATAAATATATTTATTATTTTTCTAGATATTTACGTCTTTTATATTTCATCATTTATTTTGTAATAATTCATATTATTCATTTTATAATAATTTTCTAAACATAGCTAATAGTTAAATATAATAATTATGATTATTTTATTTATATAAATATTTATCATAATTATATAATACAATAATAGTAATTATATATAACAACTATATTACAAATTTTTAATTATATATTATAGGAATTATATAATAATAATTATAATTATAATTATAATTAGATTAAATTATCTAATTATTACTATATGCAATAGTATGAAAGTTTATATAATATACATGAGAATAAATCTGTCTTAAATTATTTAAACAAATATTTTCAAAATTTTCTCTTTTTTTTCAGTGTTCTTCTATAGTTACATATTTACAATTTAGTTTTTAAAAACAAAATTTTTTTTACAATCATTTTATTAAATGCATTTTTTTAATTTCATCTGTAAAAAAATTTCAAATTAGTGTTAACTTTTGAAAATAAAATCTGAAATAAAAATTCAATTTTAAATAATCATTTAATTAATTTTTGCATTCGTACCTAACGGCACGAGTTCATGTTTAGATTGCGCCACGTGATGTGACCAAAATTAACACGTGCAAGTTTATAAAAGAAGCCAGACCCGACAAACACTGTTGTCTGTTGGGGGTCCCATTTTCAGCTCGACCACCAGTTCGCTAGGTCCCAGTTTAGGGTGCAAATAAGGAGTGCGAGAGGAAAAGGGGCCACGGGCTATGGTCCTATGGATGGGTTCAGTGCTTCCAGACAATGCGGCTCACCCGTGGGAATCAATCAGGTCATCGGCTCAAACAGCGAACACCATTGTTCACTGTCTACAAAATTGCCACGTAATCTCATCGTTACTTTATATTATTAAAGTAAAATAATAATAAAAAATCAAATATTACCCTACATTGCCAAAATTTATAATGCACAATTTTTTTTTAAAATAATATATAATTGAGTTATTTCTAAATATTAATTGGTAATTCTGAATGCACTCAACAAAAGATTAAATTTTTAATTAAATAATATTAATTGGGTTAAATAAATCAGCCCAAAATATTTACTGTTACATGGAACAAAAGTAAAATCTAATAGATAACTATATGAATTGTAATAAAATTACAACTATCTATACTTATAATATTAAATAGATTTATAATTTCAAAAAAAATTTAATAGAGTTTTAAGATTAAATGGGAAACTTGGATCCATTCAATTCGATTTCATGAGAAACCAGAATCAAATTGATTAGATTCGACTATATAATTTCAAAAACTAGAACTAAACCAAAATCACTAGACTAAAATTGAACCTAGATCAAATTTTTTGGTTTGACTCCAGTTCTGTTTTGATTCCTAGGTTAAAGCATGATTACCCATAATGTCATTATAAAAAAAGGGTAATTTCTCTTACGCTCCTGAGGTTTGACTACTTTGCCGTCCAGGTCCACAAACGTCAAAACATACCGTTCAGGTTCACAATAATTACTATATAGTTCACCAGAGCCCTAATTATTTTTAAAAAGCTTCCAATCAGGTCCAACATAACATTTTCTGTTTAAAATACAGTTACTTCATCAGAAAAAATTAAATTAAATTAAATCAAATATTTTTCAATTAAGATTTTACCCTCGTGCGTTCGCGACCTGCGAGTGGGAGTCCGCGAGAGGCAGGGCGTTGCGAAGGGCACGAGCGCCGGTGGCCGGCAGCACGCTTGAGGCCGTGAGCCTGCGCACAGTCATGATCAATGACATATTTTGAAAATTAACAGATTAAGGAAAAGTATTTTTGTCATTTTTATAATACATAACAGATTCTTCACGAAAAGACCACGATGTTCTATTTAATATTTTTCATGAACCTGAATGACATGGTTTGAGATTTGTGGACTTTTGTATCCAAGTAATTAAACCTCAGGGGCCTAAATGGAATTACCCCTAAAAAAATATAACAAAAAATTCAAAATCAAATAATTTCTCATAATCAAATTAAGCTCAAATTAAAATTACAAATTTCAATCTTAAATCCATCACAAGTCATCACAAAAAAATAATCAATATAAACTTTATGTCAAAGGATCATAATCTCATTATAAATAAAGACCGTAACTAATTAATCATACAATATAAACAAAATCAACAATTAATTTGATTCAAATCGATTTAAGTTTACCAAGTCAATAGAACCAAGAATTAAACTGAATCATCTAGTTTTAATAAATTTAGAATTAGACCCAAGCCAAATTGAATTGATCAGTTTGGTTAAATTCCAAGTCGATTTTCAATTCTTTTAAAGGGGCATTTGATTCAATGTTATCTTGATATTATGTTATGTTATCTAGAGAAAGCAATTATTTAGTTTAATAACATCTACAAATAATCTTCTATTAGATTATAAAATTATTAGACAAAAGATGACATCTAGATGTCATAACATTTAGATTACATAACATAACACCAAAATAACAAGTGCAATAGCTATGCACAGAGGGCAGTGCACGAGAGCAGCCACCTTTGTAATCTTCTGTGTGGCTGTCGTTGCAGTTTGACAGTTAATAGTAGAAAAAGAACGAAAGTATTTTTATCATTTTATATTTAAAAAAAAATTTATTAAAATAATAATAAAAAATATTATTATTTATAGAAGAAATAATTAAAATATTTCCATTAAAAATTAATTGAAGTTATGAATTTATTTTGTATCATCCGCTAATCTCAGAGAAACAGATGATATTTATTATTTACCAAAAATATATTTATTGCAATTTAAAAAAGATATTCATTGGGTATTATTTCTATCCGATCCAACTATCTATTAGGTAATACTTTTTTTGTTAATTTTATAATTTTTATTATTAAAAATTTTTATAATTACTATTATTCCTCTACTCCTCTCTCTCTCCTCCCGATCACCGCACAGCACGAAGATCAGGAGGAGAGAGAGAGAGTGAGTGAAGGGTATAATGATAATTGTTAAATTTTTTAATAATAAAAATTTTAAAAAGAACCCATTTGATAATTACATCAAAACTCAGCAATCTCTATCTTTCAATTTTGAAAACGTAGACTGCACATTATTAAGCCTTAAACTCAGAGACTCGAATATAATTTACCCTTAAAAATAATATATATCTCCTGAGGTAGAGCCTTGACATAATCTAGATCCACAAAACTAAAAATATATCATTTGAATCTTTTCTGTCCAAAATATTTTCCACTTAATGACGAATTCCGTTAAGTATAACTATTAAGATTTTTTTTAAAGTATAACTATTAAGTTGTTGTTTTAAAATTTTAAAAAGTATATATAAATATTTTCAATTAGTATTGTAAACTCAACTTTTCCTTCTCTATATTAGGCCATATAATAATAACTTTCAATACTTATCCATAAATAGTAGATAAGTTAATACTCAAACGTCCTAGACTGTTTAGGAGCTAGTTATGAGAGCTATGATTATAAAAAAAAAAGTTATAAGAGCTATGTAGCATTGTTCTTAAAAAAATTAGAAGGCTGCATCTGAAAAGTATAAATTCAAATCATATTTATAAGTTTTTCAATATACTTCACACTCTTTTCCAAAAAAAAAATTGTTCTCCAAATTTAGAAAAAAAAATTTATGAAAAAAGCTTCGACAACCTATTCAGAGGGAATCGAACAAGGTTACCATAATGACTACAAATGACTGGCAAGAATTTGATGAGAAAGCAATAGAAATCATGCGTAACACGCCTCACTATAAGGGAGAACACCAAGCATAACTTCTTAGGAAAATCTCAAAATATCCAAGGAAAACTCAAAGATGCATTGTCTCATCACATACAACAAAAGATGTGTTAGCACAAAGCCCAAAGACGACACATGCAACATAACCAAAAAAGGCAAGTCTCAATTGTTTGGGAGATCCACTGCAATAGAAAGTTCAACAGTGATGACAAGTTAAAAATCTACTTTTAGGCCCCGTTTGTCTAGGAGTTTAAAATTAACCTGGTTTAATTTTAACCAGGCATATCACATCACACATAAAATTTAATATTAAAAATTAAATTTATTTCACATCCTACACATATTACTAAAATAATAACTAACTTATATCACATCTCTCACATATTTCAACATAATAACTAATTTTATATCGCATCCCTCACATATTCCAATATAATAACTAACTTTATTTCACATCATTCACAACTTTTAATAAAAAAATATCTCTATCCAAATTTAATTTTAACCTTCTTAAATTTAACTTTACAAACAAACGCACCCAAGTGAAAACAACTCTCTGCTGATTCAAGCAAAAGAGAAGCTTGTCTGATGTTCTCACTACTCAAGTGATGACAAGTTAGGAGAGAGGGAGAAAGTGAGAAAGATATTAAAATGCAGTATAAAGGGTTTAGGAGATCCACTGCAATAGAAAGTTCAACAGTGATGACAAGTTAAAAATCTACTTTTAAAGTGAAAACAACTCTCTGCTGATTCAAGCAAAAGAGAAGCTTGTCTGATGTTCTCACTACTCAAGTAAAATCAGAAAGGATCTGCCCTTCTAATGATCCTCTTAGTCTTATCTAATGCATATTGAGCTAGTTATCGGACTTGTAACAACCATGAGGAAGTTCTCGTGTTCAAATCCCTAAACTATAGAGTTAATCTTCTACTTTCCCTCGAGCATGGTAAAAAATCCCTCTTTTGAAAGGTTTTTCTAAGTGAAGGAAGAAGTGCTCGAGTTTGTGTCATTATAACTTATTTTGTACAAGATCGTGCTAAAGCAAGAAGGTTGTTTTTGTTCGATTCAATTTCAGCTTTTATTGAAGTTAGTCGAATAAGAACTTGTACTCAAACAAGGGAACTCGAAGAGAACAAGTTCAACCTCTCTTCTAGAACCAGCCAAACAACCCCTTTTACGTTGCAGTTGAACAGATGCAACACAACCATGAAAGAGAAATCATGCAGCAAGCTTCTGTATATGCATCCAAAAAGAAAAGAGAAGATCGCTGCATCCCAACAAAAGAAAAGATCGTGATTTAGCCAATACCCCAAATCTCAGTGTAAACTCCATATATCTTTCGTTAATATTAGAAACAAAGAAAAACTCTGCACAATGTGGTGCTTTCCCCCTCTACAATGTCACTTCATATAGAAGAAACCAGATATGACATCAAATTTTACAGGCATTTTCAACTGTATGTTTCTCCCTCACACTTGATAGCATAAGACTCAAACATATTCTTCAAAAACCTTGCAAAAATCAACAATGCTTACGTTAGCGAAGGCGAGGCGAGGTAGAGCATCGAACAACGGAGAGTAGCTGGACTTCCTTGAGTGGGAGAAGGAAAGAGGAGGATGGGCGATGAGACGGGAAAAGAAGGAGAAGATTCTCCATGGAGCGTCGGCGAGAAGAGAGAGGAGAGCGAAGGTAAAAGAGAAGGATGAGGGTTTCGGGAAAAATGAGGAACGGTAGGGTTTTTTAATTCAAATTAAGTTTTTAGGAGAAATTATAAAAACTGCGGTAAAATTTTTTTTTTAAAAAAAAATGCTAAAACAGAAATTAAAGATAATATTTTGGGTAAATATTCGCAATTAAAAAAAAAATTATTCCAAATCTTAAACTTAAATTATTTTCAATTGAATATCTAAAGTCAACATAAAATGAATTTCAGAGTTCTCCATCAAAATTCATTTTTAAATTAATTTTAAAAATTCAAAATAATGTAAATACCTTTTCAACTCGTTTTCATTCCATCCGCCAAAAGCCACTCTTGGCGGTTACTAGGGACTGTGTCGACCGTCGGAGTTACACGTCTCAACAACATGACAATTAGCAGAAACCTCGCGCATGACACCAGCACTCGAGGATTCTCTGTTGCTGCTGCAATTAGAATTGCGGCAGTATAGATTCGAATTTAGGACCCACTAGTTCCAGGTATGCTTCCTATCTAGACCTGGGCATTGGGCGGGTGGCCCGACGGGCTAGCCAAAGCCCGATAAATTTTAAACGGGTTTGGTTATTTATTTTGGCCCGACATTCGGGCTTGGCCCGGCCCGAGCCCGAGTTGACTTAGTCAAAGCCCGGTTAAGCCCGGACCGGGCTTAGCCCGACCCGCCCAGGTTGAAAATGATTATATTGTTATATATGCTTCTTTTTATAATATTTATATTATAAAAGATATTATTGAAATTATATTTATTAAATTTTAATTTTTTTTTAGTTATTTAAGAAATT